>JAODAL010062935.1:0-19498 GCA_025379985.1 Phyllomedusa bahiana
TGGAGTTGTACCATTAATCACCACCCTTTGTTTTCTATCAAAGAGCCAGTTTCTTACCCACTTGAAAACATTTTTCCCCAGTAAAGCAGTCTGATTTTACTTATCAACCTTTTATGTGGCACAGTATCAAATGACTTAGAGAAATCAAAATATATAACATCTAATGATTTGCCCGAATCAAGTCTAGAAGAAATCTTCTCATAGAAGCTGATGAGGTTAGTTTAAATGGAACAATCCTTTGTAAAACCATGCTGGAACAGAGTTATACTTCAGTATGGGATCTCTTAGAAAGCCTCAAACAATTTACCTACAACCGAGGTTAAACTTACTATAAACTATAGTTTCCAGGCTCACTTCTTAACCCCTTTTTGAATATTGGGACAACATTCGCTATGCGCCAATCTTTTAGAACATACCCTGTAACTATATAGTTTATAAATCTGAAAAACCAGGGCCTGTCTATGATATTACTTAATTTCCCGAGGACATGATGGTGTATACAGTAAGAAGCTGGTGATTCGTTATTTTAATCTTCTTTCTGGCAGAGCTGCACTTCTTCCTGGGTTAGAGCAGAGACATTCAAGGAAGAGTTTACCTCATCCCCTGCACATCAACAAGATTGTCACTTTCTTCTCTAAATATGGTGCATAAAATAAATCTGACCTTGCTTTAAATGGGCAAGTTTATTCTGGCATTTTTATTATGCACTAAAGTAAAAAAATAAACTTTAAATATGGTTCTTCACGCAATTTTTAAGAATTCCATTGACTTTTTTGAGTATTTTGACTATAACTATATTTAACTTAAAATAAACCTTATTTTTAAGAACTGAAAGACAATTGTGGCTTTAGCCACAGCTACGTGTATAAAATTACTTGCACAGCAAAATGGCAGGTTATTATTATTACTTATTTTAAAGTGTCATTAATTTCAGGGTGTTGCGCATTCAGAAAGATTTTTCATACATAATATAAGACTAAATAAAATACAATAATAACACTAAATCACTTACAACTGGTACAGAGGCAGAAAGAGGAATGAGATAGAAGGTGAGACAGATGAGGTTTAATGTTGACCATAATAAAATGATATGTATTGTAGAAGAAAAATAGGTATGTTACTTGTACTCTAAATGGATGTATGGTGCAAATCTACAACAGAAATGTTTTGGGTTGTAATTATTAACAATGAGCTAATCGTTTCTAATGCCAGTCTGCTGCATCAAAAGAGAACATAATATTGTACTGTGTTAGAACAGGGTAAAAGTTCTAGAGAAAAAATAAATATTTTGGTCCTCTTTAAGCAGTGGTATAGCTTCATTATAAACATTCAGTTTTACCCACATTTACTTGTGGGCACTACTTCATAAAAGTTACACCAGAGAACTAAAATATACTCAAGGGAAATGCTAAATATAAAAGATCTCAGAAGTAAAGGTTGTGAAAAATAATGGGCCTCATGTAGTGATGAGCGATTACGTTGACTATCGCCATCGGGTCGATAGTCGATATCGGCAATTATCAATAAGATATCCGATAGTCGATAATAGATTATCGCCGATGACCATTAAAGTCTATGGGAGAGCAACAACACCTTCATTCTTCCACCCAAACAGGGCTGGAGAAGCTGGAATTAACATCCACAACAGTCAAATGGATACGTGCTACATCTTAGGCAACACACTTAGGTTATAAAAGCCACAGAAAAAAAATCACAGACCATTCACTATCCCTGTCTTGCACCACAGCATGACCCTTAAACCTACATAACCCACAAATTAAAAAGTGCCAGAAGGCAGTATGATTTGAACCATCATTTTACTTGAACTGGACATCGAATATCCCTGTCCTGGAATGCAGCATGAGCCCCAAACCTGAATGACCCCCAGATTTAAACGTGCCGGAAAAAGGAGTCTTTCAAACCACCATTTTAGTTTCACTGGAACATTGACCATACCTGTCCTGGGCCAAAGCATGAACCCCAAACCTGCATGACCCCAGATTAAAAAGTGCCAGAAAAAGGAGTCTTTCAAACCACCATTTTGTTTCCCCTGGACTTAGACAATAATGTACTGGGAATACGCGAGCATTGGACGCCCCAAGCTGCATGACCCCAGATTTAAAAAAGTGCGGAAAAGGATGAGTTTTCAACAACCCAATTTTAGTTTAACTGGACATTGGACCATACCAGTCCTGGGGCCACAGCAAGATCTTATTTCTGTTTGATCCACAGATTAACAAAGTGGCACATGCTATTTTGTACAGTGACTGTCATTTTTTTGATAACTGACATTTGTTTTCTAAGTCGGCAAATTTAGATGTGGGCAATCATAGAATTCTATCCCAGAACTAATACACAGACTTTGGAGTTCCCGTTAATATCATCTGACTACCTTCTCTTCATTTCTTTTCATTCTTCACGGTACGTCTTGTTGGTCTTCTCATATGCATAATATAGATCGATGACACATAACTCATACACTACTCATTATATGTACTTATACTGTCTCTGCTTATTGTTTAAATGGTACATTTTTGATCTATGATATTTCGCCCAGCTCTGTTTCCTTAATTTATCCTGTGTTTATTTGTGTAGCATCATCCCAAATATTCCCCTTGAAGAATCTGCTTTGTGCTAAGAGCTATTTGTAGCTCACACCGTTTACGAACCTGAAGGCCCTATTGCTCATTTTGAATCTCATCATAGTTAATGTATAAAATTGGCAGAGCTGCGGTCTGTGGACTGAGGTCTGCGGGGCCAAATTCACGAGCCAATATTTCTAAGTTGCAATATTTAGAAGTGGCAATCCTCGAGAATTTAATCCCGAATTGAGCTGAAGTGTGCAATAAGGAGCAGGGACTCTCACCTTTTTGTAAGTAGCTGTATTCTGTGCTTACTCCTTAATTACTTGTGCTATTACTATCTACCTATGACAGCCATCTGCCTCTATTATTACCACCCTATTTTGCCCACAGACAAGTTTATCCACATGAAGCTCATCTCTCCATCCCTCAACCTATGTACTCATCCCACGCTATTTTCCCTTTTCACAAACTCCCACAAACTCCAGCTCACTTATTACTGCACAAAGCCACTCATATTCATCACTGTAACCATCCCTGCTGTCACTCTTTTCATTCTCCTAGCTTCTCGCTGCTGGGGACATCTATCCCAACCACCGGTCCTCCTTCCTTTAATCTGTCTATCCCACCTCACCTCTGCACTACCCATTGAAACCTGCTAACCTGCTGGCTATTACACGTTTTGGTCTTTTGTCTGCCCCTTCTTAAGTGTGCTCTATTGGATACGCCTGATCCGTCTGCAAAAACTGCACTGATGTTCATGACCATTTTTCTCTCCAAACTCCCTCAATCCGCTGGCCCTCACAAGAACATGCTCCAGCAATCTGACACTGCTTTCCCTTGCCGCTCTCACCTATGGCTGGGCTCTACACTTTCCACCCAACACCCCCAGACTGGACAGGCGGGGGGGAGGAGTTGGCTACTCCTTATCCCACAATCTGCACTTACCAGGGTCATTACCCCTGCACCCTCCCACACCTTCACTTTCCCCTCTTTTGAGGCAACACACCTCAGACTCTTTCGGCCATTTTCCATCAGAGTCTAGCAGTTGTCTAAAGACCCCGGTCTCTGCCCGCAGTTTCTCTGGATCTTTTTGCCGACTGGCTCACCACACTTCCTGCTTTTTCTGAAATGCCCACCTCTCATCATGGTGATTTCAACTTCCCCATTGATGGAACCACCCCCCCCTTGTTTCCTTCTCCTCATAGTTAATCTTTATATAACCTCCTCTATGGGGCACTCTCAACATGTTTACTGACTACCCTAACCCCATCAAGGATGGGAACTCTCTGGGCATCTGGTCTTCTGTTCATCTTTTCATCAATTTGCTAACTTCACTAATTCTCCTTATGCTCTCTATGACCACATCTTATCTACTTCATTATCACATACTTAATTCTCTAGCCTTCTCCGGACAAACCTACCGTCTTCCAGTTCAGAAATATCGCTACCATTAATACCAGGAACGCACCAGACACCATACAGTCCTCATGCCCCTCAATTCCTCCTCCTCTCCTGTCCTGACACAGCGCTGTCACAAACTTTACAATGAAACTCTCACATACCACCCTGGGACATGATTCAGGCATCACTATCACACCGCTCCACCTGAGTCACAGGACGCCCGCACACAGCCTTGGACACACCTCAGAACTCGTTTTTCTCAGCGATGTTCCAGGTGTGCTGTGGGCTGTGGGGAGATAAGTACAAAGCTACCTGCAGACTTTCTCCACTAATAAATTCATTGCTCAGGACTTATCACACTGCCCTTCACTGTGCAAACAAAAATATTTCACCTCCCTCATTTCTCCATCTAATACTCAACCCCAAATATTAAAAACCACCAAAATGCCTCTTTGACACATTTCCACTCCTCTCCTATAAGGCACACCCCAAAAGCTCAGGCTCTCACGGTCTTGTCTCTGTGCTGAAGACCTGGCAACTCCACTTCAAATACAAAATGAAAATAATATCACAGAAAAAACATCCACTCTCACAATCCCCATAATAACTAACACCATCCTGTCCCTCCCAGCGCATGTCTCTATCTACTCTCAAGCCTTGACCTGACGACAGCAGGACAGAGGGTGTACTGCTTTCCTGTGCTGACGCGCCCACAATGCACTCGCTACTGAACCCACATTCCTTCCCACCTCGTACAGTCTTTTTATCAAGCTGTCCTCTCTAAACCTTATGCTATCTGAAACCTCTCTCTCCACTGGGATCTATTCCATCTTTTCCTCAAACACACATCATAACCTTTTACTAAAAAAGCCCTCTCGGACCCGTCCTGTGCTTGATACTCCGATAGTGTCTAACTGCCCTTACATCTCTAAAAAACTCCTGGAACGTTGGTTCTACTCCTCGCCTTATCGCTATCTCTACTGCTAAACTCTCTTTTGACTCGCTGCATTTCAGGTTTCACGCACCCTACGCTCCGCGGAAAAACTGCCTTAGTTAAAGTCTCAAATGACCTCTCCTAAGACAGCAAAATCTCAGGGTAATACTCCTTGCGGCTTCTCTGGATCTTCTGAGCATTGGACACTGGCTTGTTCACCCAATACCTTTCTATCAGGCATGCTCAGCACCATTGGCCTCCAAGGTCACCGCTTCGCTGGTTCTCATCCTATCTCTTGACGCTACTTTAGTGTCTCACTTTTCGGTTCGGGACCTCCTCTTTCTCTCTTTCCTTTGTTGTTGGAGTTCCTCAGGGATCAGTTCTAGGTCCTCTCCTCTTTTCATTGTACACAGCCCCCATTGAAAAACATACAGTAGATTTGGCTTCCGAGTACACTCCTCATATACTATGCAGATAGACACCCATCTTTATACACCTCACCTCCCGTGTCTTCACTCCGCCATTGCTACAAAACACACAGTGACTGTCTGGCCACGCTGTCTCTGACATTCATGTCCTATCTCCTTCTGATAACATTAACCTCACTATAGACTGAACTTCTTCGTTTCTTTCACCGCCATCTACAAAACAACCCCCACCACTGCTATTTCTGTTTCTGTATGTAGGTACCAATTTAATCTAGGCAGCCTGGCCCGCTCTGTCTGGGTAGATTGGATTCTGAATCTGACCGTTCACCCCATATATCCAATCCTTGCCCGTTTCCTGTCACCTGTCACCTCAAGAATCATCTCCAAAATCAGTCACCATTTCTCACTGTGGAAACAAACTCCAAACTCTCATTATGCTCTTATTCTTTTCGTTCTTGACTACGAACTCCTTGCTTATCGGTCTCACCTCTCTGCAAAAACTCTTCCCTCTCCAATCTGTCCAGAATGCCTAAGCTGCCAGGCTTGTCTTCTTCCAAGCGACTTTACTGATGCCTCTTCCCATGTGGTCATGTCACTGCACTGGTTGCTCTTCCAGTTACAAGATACAGTTTAAAATCGCATTCTCACCCATAAAAGCTCTCCACAGTGCTGCTCCTCCCTACATCTCTCAAATCGTCTTTGTCTACCACCCTACCCGATGCTCTCCGTTCTGTGCTGATATCTGGTTACACTCCATCAATGCATCGTATCCTCCCAAGCCGCCTACTAGATTTCACATGTGCCGGCACACAATTCTCTGGAATATGCTTCACCGTGGGCTCGATCAAGTTCAGGCACATTCATAACCCTCACATGTTTTAAGAGGGCCCTGAAAAATACATCTTCTTCGGTCTGGCCCACCAGATCCCTAACTGCTATCACCACATTTGATCACTCCCTCACGTAGGGCTCTCACAGGATTATCTGTATATAGATGTACTGTCGGGGTGGCAGGTTCATTCCATTTTTATATAACCACCCCCCTATTTTATGAACACATGGCGGACCATGTAAACTTGGCACTTCTTACCGTATGTTTCTACACCATTAACACCCTATTAGACTTCGTGAAGCTCCCCACGAGCAGGGCCCTCACATCATGTGTCTCAATTGTAAGTACTTTTTAATGGTGGTAATGACTGGTCTTGTTTACACCTTGATTTTGCTAACAGTGTGCGGAATAATTGGCGTATAATAATAATAATGATTATTATTTATTATTTGTTTACAGATTTATTTAGGGGAAGTTTATTATAGTTTTACTTTATTATCACTTTCTGCTATTTTTTCAAGTGTGTTAACTAGTTTGTTGAGCGGGATTAATCATCGACGATGTTGAAGATCGGCACAGTTTTTTTATGGTGATCAGATTTTTTTTTAGAGCATGCGATTAAATTAGGTTAAAATTTCTTGCCATCATCTATTAAGTTTAGGCATTTTCGGCGTTCCTAGAATTTTGGCGGCCAGCAAAAATTTGATTAAAAGAATTGAGCAGGGTGAGATGTGTGTGCGACGTTCTGACTGGATATGTGTATGGTTGCGATTGCTGGATAAAATCTACATGACTCGTTTTACCATAGAAACAGCGTTCACGGTTCAGCCTCAGTGTCTTCAGCGTCTCAGAGGACAGAAGGGACGTGCGCTTGCTTGTGTCCAAACAGCTCAGCGAAATTATTATATTTCTTCACAGGTGAAAACCTCTACTATTTGTGTGATCCTTACATTTTTTTAGTTAGATTAGTGATTGGAAGATTTTATATAGTTAGGTAGAAATTTTAAAGGGAGCATCTACACGCGAAAGTCACAGGGAGGAGAGAGGTGGGGGGCCCCGGCGGCGGCGACACAAGACAAGCTCTATAAAAGAATACTGAATAAAGTCCCATTGACTTAGTGTAGAAATATTTCCATGGATATTGGGCAGCCTGAACTTATAGGATACACATCTTTTCTAGTATATGCAGGTCTCTTTGTTAGGTGCCAAACCCCACTTTTATTATCAGTATACAATTTCAGATAGGTGTTCATTTCAATTTTGCCCTTCCCACATTTTGTTGATAATATCAACCTTGTACTTGAATTAAGTATCAGCTAGTCAGCCACAAGTTGATAGGTGCCAAAAATACTTGTAATATCCGAAATAATTTCAGATACGTGTTTTTTGACATTGGCGCACTACAGGCTTTGTTCATTGTGGCACCTTGCACTGAAATGTGATTACTGCACTTTGTCGTCTCCACAGGTGAATTGATTGGTGCCAAAAAATTCCTTTTATTATGCCGGGAAAACATTTCAGATACGTGTTTTTTCACTTGGGCACAGGCCAGCTTTGTTGATAAGATCTAATTTGGCTGTTTAAATTTGATATAGCATTTTGTAGTCACCACCAGGTGGTAAAATTATGGATGAAGTGCCAAAATTACCTTTTTATTTCCGAATACATTAGAGATAAGTGAATGTTTTGCACTTTTGCCAGTCCAGATTTGTTGATAGAGCCACATTGCAGTTAAATTTGAATGCCCAGCAATTGTGTAGTTACATGGTGAATTGATAGGTGCCAAAAAATGCCTTTTTTGATTATCCCGTATTCCAATTTCAGTTACGTGTTTTTTAACTTTGGCGCAATTACAGATTGTTTCATTGAGGCTCCTTGCATCTTAAATGTGATACTGCAAACTTTTTTTTCAGTCCACAACAGGTCATTTGCTGGTTTTGCTGTGAGGAGTATGTAAAGACACCAAGGTTTCATGACAAACTATTTTCATTTACTCACTTCCATCGTTAGAATTTTTGCATTGTCAATGGTTTTGGGGGTCTTGCTCTGCCTCACAATTTTTAAAAGTGGGCTGAGAAGTCATATTTATATTTTTGGAGGTCATGTTGCTGTGAGAATACGTCAATATTGATGGTCCTTTTGAAACTGAAAATGTGGATTTTAAGTGGCATTTCTCTCTCACATATTTCTAACAGTGGCTGAGAAGTCTTATTTATAATTTTTTGGGTCTTGCTGCTTTTGTTAAAGGCAGCAATACTACAGGTCCAGATCTAAAAAATGTTGTTTCTAATGGAATTGTTCTTCACAATTGTCAAAAGTGGCTCATGAGTCATGTTTTGATTTTTGGCGGGCATTTTGCTGTGAATGCAGCTATACTACAGGTTCCTATTATAATAAAATGTGGTTTCTAACAGACATTGTTCTCACATTGGACAAAAGTGGTCCATGTCGTTTGATTTGTGGGGCATTTTGCTGTGACATGCAAGCTTTACTATCAGGTACCTTTTATAAAAAAATGTTGTTTCTACTCAGACTTTTGTCTTACAATTGTCAAAGCAGTGGCTCAAGGGTGTATGGTGCTGTCAGAAAACAGGAATGTAGGACACTGTTAATTGGACAAACTATTGCAAAATGACTTGTTTTTGCAAGATCTTGAACTAGCTATCTATCCCTATATTGAGACAATCACATTTTAATATAATTAAAAAAAGAGAATACAAAGACATGGGTGGGATTCCATCCTATTTTAAAAATGTGTTTTCTTAGAATTAAAATACTAAAAAACTCTGCATGTAACAAAATAGCGGTTAAAAAAAATTCCTCTGAATTGACCAGATGTAGGTTTTAGATGGACATGGGGAGGTGTGGAGCACGGACAGAGAACAAGTAACAGAGACCATTTCCTCCAGCACATTGAGTATAATCGGAAAAAGTATGCCAAGAAAAATGAACCTGGTGTAACAGGAGCGTTAACCAACCAGTATTTCCATTTCCTAAGTGAAGCTCAATTGGTACGCACTCTTTCGGTGGGTCAAGCGCTACCCAGTATTGAATTGTGTTCTGAGGAGGCTGGAGAGTTCTCACACTTCCGCTTCCGAGCACTCTGCTCAGCACGACAGTTTTTTTGTTGCTGCTTCATCAGGCCATTTTTACCTGCGTGTTAATACAGACGACGACGCAGCCTGGGCTCTCACCGCACACACTTGTAACTCCGGCCCTGGTTCATGCTGTGGACAGGACTAAAACAGGAGGTATAGTCATATGTCCAGTTCAACTAAAATGGTGGTGAAAGGACTCCTTTTTCACGGGCACTTTTTAATCTGGGGTTCCGACAGGTTTATGGTCACTACTGCGGTCCAGAAGGTATTGTCAATGTCCAGTTCAACTAAAAAGGTGGTTAGAAAGCGACCTCTTTTTTCCGTGCACTTTTTAATCTGGGGGTCAGGACAGGTTTAATGGTCAACCGCGGTCCAGGACTGGTATATAGTCACATTGTCCAGTTCAACTAAATGGTGGTTGAAAGACTCCTTTTTCGGGCACTTTTTTATTGTGGGGGTCAGGAGGTTTAAGGGTCATGCTGCGGTCCAGGACAGTGGTTTGTCAATTTTCCAGTTCAACTAAAAAATGGTGGTTGAAAGACTCCTTTTTTCCGGCACTTTTTAATCTGTGGGGTCAGACAGGTTAAGGGTCATGCTGCGGTCCAGGGACAGGGTTATGTCAATGTACCAGTTCAACTAAACTGGTGGTTCAAAGTCATTACTTTCTTCCGGCAACTTTTATCTGTGGGTCACTATGCAGGTTTTTAGATGTCATGCTGCATTCCTAGGACAGGGTAAAGGATATTCAATGTCCAATTCACAGTAAAATGATGGTTTTAAAATAATACATGCCTTATGGCACTTTTTAATTTGTGGGTAATTCATCGCAGGTTCAAGGGTAATGCTGTGTACAAGACAGGGCTAGTGGAATGGTTGTAAGTGAACTGTTTTCTGTGGCTTTAATCAGCCTATGTGTTGTAGCCTACGATTTAAAGCATGGTATCCATTTGGATGTTGTGGCTGTTAATTCCAGCTTACTCACAGCCCTGTTTGGGTGTAAGAATGAAGGTGTTGTTGCTCTCCCACATAGACTTTAATGGTCTCGGGAATGAATTCGACTTATTCGAAAAACATTATCGATGGTGGCCGACTATCGACTATTCGCCCGATGTCGTGATAGCCAAAATTGTATATCCGCTCATACACTAGTGTTACATACAAATACACCCCTCCCTGCAGTTTTAAAGGTATTTTTTAACGTGGAGATGTGTTAATTCGTCCGACACAAACCCATAAGTAATTATAAAATTGTCCTACATCATCCCCAATTTACTTCTCAGTTGAGAAGAATTTTGCATCATGGCTTCTGAGAGCTGATTCAGCCAATCTATTCAATGGTTTTCACTTTTTCCTCCAACTCCTTCTTCAGTGATTAGGACAGATCCCCCATGGAGAGTTCAGATGTTGCGAACCCATAGTGCACTCTCAGCCCCAAAAAATTTTATAAGCCTCAAATTGTGCAATTTGTTGTCAGCTCCTGGACCCCCTTTTTGACACTACTTAACCTCACAGAAATCATCCATTTTTCCAAAATTGATTTTTTTTAGGAGAAAATTTGAAGCTATACATGATTGTCCCCTATCAGTGAGAGCCAGTGCTGCCATCAGCCGATCTGTTAACGCGGAGGTCCAAGCTCGCAGGGGAGAGGAATTACAGTGGGTGACGGTGAGAGCCCAGGCTAGCGTCTGTCATCTATTAAACACGCTGGTTCAGTAGCCAGGGCCGGAGTTTACAGTGGGTGCGGGTTGTGAGAGCCCAGGCTGGCGTTGTCATCTATTAACACGCAGGCTAAAATGCCTTATGACGCCGCACGTCACAGTCGTGCTTGAAGCAGAGTGCACGGACAAGCGGAAGTGTGAGGTAAGTCATCCGAGCCTTCATCAGTATCAACAGCAAGACCTGGGTAGTGCTTGCTCCCAATGAGCTTCACTTGGAAATATCTGGTGGTTAATGTCCTGTTCCAACCTGGTGCCCTTTTTCTTGGCATTATTCTTTGCAATTTTTATCAACGTGTGGAGGAAATTGTCTCTGTACTTTATTCTTCATGTCCGTGCTCCAAACTCCATGTCCTCTGAATAACCCTACATTCTGGTCAAGTTTTCCATACTTCCTTGAACAATTCAGAGATTTTTTTTTACCAGCTATTTTGTTACATGCACGTTTTTTAGGTAGGTTTTAATCTAGAAAAAACATTTTTAGAATAGGACTAGGATCCCACATTGTCTTTGTTTCTCTTTTTTAATTGTATTAAATGGGTTGTATCAATACAGGGATTGATAGCTATGTAAAAAGATCTTGCAAAAACAGTCATTTTGCAATATGTGTCCATTATCAGTGACCTACCCTATTCTGTTCTGACAGAACCATCACCTGAGGCACTCTTGACTCAATAGTGAAGAACAAATGTCTGTTAGAAGGAAACAAAAAATTTTTAGAATAGGCTGTAGTATAAGTTGCATTTCAATAGCAGCATGACCAAACAAATATAAAAAATTACTTCTCAGCACTGTTTAAAAATTTGTGATGGAGCAAATGCCACTTAGAAGCACAACATTTCTGTTCCAAAGGACATAATTATTGCTCGTATCTACAGCAACATACCCAAAAATTATAAAATATGACTTCTCAGCCACACTATTAAAATTGTGAGGGAGAAATGCCATTTAGAGCCACATCTGTTCCAAAAGGACCATAATTATAGCTGTATCTCACAGCAACATGACCTCAAAACCATTGACAATGCGGAAATTCTAAAGATAAAGTCGAGTAAATGGAATGCAGTGTTGCCATGAAACCTTGCTGTCTTTACAGTTCCCTAACAGACAAAACCAGCAAAATGAACGGTTAGGAAAAAGAGAATAAATATTGCAGTAAGAAATGATCATTTTAAAAATAAGTTTTCAAGAGGCCATTCTGTTTTGAAGAGTAATGTGAAGCTAGACCGCAACTAAACCGGTGACCTCGGCTAATGGGGCTACAACATAGAAAGATCATGCCTGATTCATCTTGATGTGACAAGTCAAATACATCCATCATTATTGTGGAAATGCCGGATGGCGGTTTGTCTGTAATGAATCCTCCAGCTGTGTGAAGTAGCTCAGATATGACGCTGTTGCTGGGCAGGACAAATCCTCTTATGGCGTGGAGAGTGAGCTTGGGGCATTCGTCAATTTTGGATACCCAGAAGTCTATTGGGTCCGGAACACATCCAAAAACTCTCGGTGTTGAGACGCAGATAGTCGTGCACCATGATCTTAAGCTGGTTCTGTGATTTGGTATGTGTGCCCGCTTGCATCGTTGGTGAGGTGGTAAATAATAGTATTGCCTGAGGTCTCCGTTTGGATTCTGCCACCTTGCCTGCTTGTGGCTGCTGCTGCCACTACTGCTACTGGGCATCTCTACTGCTGTAAAACAACCTGCGGATTGTTGTATTCCACTGAACTTTGAAGAACGTGAATCTAGACGCAACAGTGGGGGGGTATGGTCTCAGTGATCAATCTGACAGGTCTCCCATTTCCTGCATTTTATCTTCTATTTGGGTGGGTGGAAGGAACGTGCCTGAGTTTTGTTTTGTACTGTGGATCCAGGTAGGTTGGCACCCAGTAACTGTTGTTCATTTGATGGCCTTAATTGCGCGGATCATTGTGGAGGAAATTGGAGCATACCAAGCACTCATGTGAGAGATGGAGCCCTTGATTTCCCAAGCCTTGGGATTCGAGGGGTTACTAGCAAACTGTTCTTCCTCTATCTTCCTCCTCCGCCTCAAAATCGCGCAAACCTTTTCAAGGCAGGGACGTCGGTAACTTCGGTGTTAGGACTACCTCCTCCTCGCTTCCTCCGGCAAGCTCTTCAACACAGCCTGACTTGCCTGAGGATGATGACACCCTGAGAGTGATGCGCCAACTTGCATTGGGCCTGGACTCTGAACCCACTGCCTAATGAATGACCACGATGAAATGTGAAAACCAGTCGGGCCTTGTGGATTTGAGGAAGAGAATGGCTCCGTGTCCGCATCTGTGTCGTTTCCTTCCTCCGTCGCTGCGGCGGGACCTGTTGTTTCAGAGTGTCCAACGATTCGTTCAGAACAAAGATCACCACATGCTCATACTGACTAGGGCAATTTGTCCGAACCTTGACCATTTTGGTGGCTTCTTCAAAACTGGCAGAGTGGTGGAGCTCTTTTCATCCTGCTCCACTCTCAGTGGCTTAACACCCCCGAGGTCCGCACCGCATGCTTGTCGGCATGTGTCACTTCGTACTGGTACTGCATTGACGCTGCCTGACACAATGCCGGACATGTGTGAGGGTGGAATTCAGTTGTGTTGCCACGACAACCATGAGACGGTTGACGGGGAGGCCGAGCTGATATCTGCAACCACAGCCAGGCGGGGGACGAAGCAGGGTCTGCGAAGGCGGAAGTGCAAACTTAGACTTCGAGCCTTCATGGCTGGCTGTCCCAGACCCGGGTAGCTCACTTTAGAAAAATTTCTGGGACGACAAGATTCATGACATGTGCCAGGCAAGGATGTACCTCCAGCCTACGATCTTATAGGGTGGCCAGCAGGATTTGCACGTTATGGCTCACACACCTTTGCCTGGCACAAGGTTCTTGTCACCAAGGCCAGCCGCCTCGGTCATCGTTGCGGTGAGCCGTACCACAGCTCCTGACATGTGTGGTGGACGGTCTCAAGAACAGTTTAATTTCAAACACCGGCCTGGTTTCTCTGGGCCCGTGATGACACACCAGTGGACCTTGGGGTGGAATAGAACCTGCACTCTTCCCTTGCGTGTTTTTGAAGAGCGTGACGCAGCCTGAGAGCACCGTCATCCCCTGAGACAGTCCACCAAGCTAACCAGTGGAGTGTCTAAGAGATATAGCGGGCTTGGCCTCTTGATTACTAGTCAATGTGTCGGTGGTCAGATGGACTTATCACGGACACAGTGCAACATCGGCTTGAAATTTTAGATGACACGTGGAACTGGCCAGGGCAGGGACGGGCTTTTCTGGCAAAGAGAGTACGCTGCTCGGCATCTTGGTATGTAGATGGGGGCAGGCAAGGGCCATGACGTGGCGGAAACCATCTGTGTCCCACAGGATGGAAAGGCAACCGGTCCAAGGCCATAAGCCTGGCACATGCGACATTCTGGCTTTTGGCTTTGGGATGGTTTGCGTTAAGTGTTTCTTCTGACTCCCAAACCTGGAAGACAGAAGGCTGGCTTGCTAAGAAATGGCCGCTGTTCTCCCGGGTTGCAGTTCGTCAAACTGGCAGAATAGAGAAGGGGTAGGATGGGTCTTTGGTTTGGTGTGGTGGTACTGGTGGACGGTGGAGGCTGAAGCGGAGGCTGATCCACTGATCATGACTCTGACGAGCCCATGGGCAGCTGAGAGGGAACGCTTGGTGGTGGTGGGGAGGCGGAGGCAGAGGGTGTGACATTGGTGGAGGCCTGGCGTCGTGTCTGGCCTCTTCTTGGCAAGTGTTGCCTCTATTTAACTCATGCGATTCGTACATGCATTTGGACTAGACATTGTTGGTGGTGGTTAAACACCTAAGGTTCTTGACTTACTTTTATGCTTTTTATGGCAATAGGCGGAATATGACATCCGCTGGCGTGAATCAGGGACTTGCTCAAAGAGACACATTGGCTGAGACGCGGTCCTGGAACCTTTTTGTCAGCGAATAAACGAGGAGCTGGGTTTCACGCTGACCCCCCCCCTTCTCCCCCCCCATCCACAAACCACCCCCCACCTGTGGCGGTTCTTATCAGAGGACTTTGCGGACCGCTCCTCGCCCTTTTTTGAGGCGGGGACCCGCTACTGAAAATCTACCCCATCGTCCCTTACTCCTCGTTCCAGTGTGAAGCTTAACTAGCAAGAAATTTCTGCGGAATAAAAGACTCGGGGGGGGGGTTTGGATCCGCATTGTCGTCATCTTCAACAACAGGTGACTTTCAATCATCTGACATTCTGCATCCAGGAAGATGTGGTACTTACAAGCATATGAGAGGACTGCAAGGCGTTGCCGATCCGCCCGGGTTTTTTGCCGATGGACCGGCTTCTTTCTCCTCTGGATGGCCATCAGTAACTGGGCGTCAGTGCAGAGTAAATCATCTCTTTGGCCTCTTGATCTTTTTATTTACATGCCTTCTGACCCCAACCGATTATGTCATCAAGAGGGGGTCAGAAAAAGGATTAGTCCTCAGTGGTGGGTACACGAGTTGACATTTGGGCTGCTGTGATGTTGGACGGATGACTGTTGATGCTGATGATGACATTTGTGGGCCCTGAACTGGGAGGACGGAGGAGGTAGACTGCTGGATGCAGTTGCATTAACAACTGAAAAACAGATTGGCGAAGCTGTTACGTTACTGAAATTAACAGGGCCTGCCCCGCGATGAACCTGGCTGTCGTCTGCTACTGCGATCGCTGGCATGGCGTGTTGTCCGCAGAGCACCTGGAAGGAGCACATTTATCGTACATCTACCTCTTGTACCTCACCCCCCCTCTTTGCCTCGCATTACACCCTGAATTTGCTCATGTTCAGAAATATCAAACATTTGAGGATGGTATGGAAAGAGTTTAGGATAAGTCTCTTATTAAAGACGGAAATACACAGCTATTCTCAATTCCATCAAATCAAAACAAAATTGCTTAAGATCTCATAAATTTAACTGCAAAGTAGATCTTTCAAACAAAGCTTGACTGACCAAAGTGTAAAAATAAAAAGTATCTGAAATGTGATACGGGATAATAAGTTTTTTTTGGCACACTATCAATTCACTGTGGTGACTACTAAATTGCTGTATTCAAATTTAACTACAAGTAGCTCTATGAACTATGCATGACTGACCCCACAGTGAAAAAAACACCTGTCTGAACTTTATACGGGATAATAATGTATTTTTTGGGCACCTAACATATTCACCTGTGGTGACTATCTAAATTGCTGTTGCAAAAATTTAATCTGCAAAGTAGATCTATCAACAAAGCTTGACTGACCAAAGTGAAAAAAACATGTCTGATTGTATCCGGAATAATTAAAAGGTATTTTTGGCACCTATTAGTACACATGTGGTGACTACCAAAGTTGCTGTATTACTTTAACTGCAAAGTAGCTCTATCACAAGCTGTAGTGCGCCTCAAGTGAATAATAACAAGTATCTGAATTGTTATGTCTTCGGATATTAAAAATATTTTTGGCACCTATTCAAGTCTCACCTGTGGTGACTCTACAAAATTGCTTGGTTATTCCACTTTTTAAGTGACACGGCTGGTGCCTCAATGAAACAAAGTGTACTGCGCCCAAAGTGAAATAAAAAACCTGTATCTGAAAATGTTATTTTTTTTCTTTTCTTTATTTTTTGGATAATAAAATGTATTTTTGGCACTTATCAACCTGTGAGTCAAAAAAAGCTGGATTCAAATTTTAACTGCAGGTGGCTATATTCAACAAAGCTGGAATGGCAAAAATGAAAATGATAACCTATCTGAAATGTATATGATAATAAAAGTGGAGATTTGCAACCTAACAACGAGACCTGCAGTTACTAGAAAGATGTGTACTCTAATTAAGTTCAGGCCTGCCAATATCCAGGAAAAATTTCAAATAGAAAAACAGTTAATAATAAAGCTATTGCAGTGCTAATGTCTACACTATAAGTCTGGTGAAAATATATCCAGTATTCTTTAAAAGAGCTTGTCTGTGTTCGCCCGTCGGGGACCACGCTACCCCCTCGACTACCCCCGTGACTTTACAGCGGTATAGATGCTCCTTTTAATATTCTCTATCCTAACTACATAAAATCTTAATATCTCTGGTTATCTATGTTGTAAAGGATCAAAGTCTAACAGTAGAGCTTTATCTGTGAAGAAAGAGAATATTTCGTGAGCTGTTTGGACACAGGCAGAGCGCACGTCCTAATGCTTTGAGACGCTGCAGACACTGATCATGAAAACAGGAAGGGCAAGTTCTATGTAACACGAGGGACATGTGATTTTTCCAGCCTACTCGCAACCATCAACAAATCCAGTCATGACGTCGACACACATCTCACCCTGCTCTATTCTGTAAGCTGATTTGCTGGCCGCCAAAATGACGAGGAAGCGCCGAAAATGGTCGCGGATATTATAGGCATTATGCACATATTTTAACCTAAATTATCGAGGTCGATCTAAAAAAATTGATCAACGTAAAATACGTTGTCGATTCGAACTTTATCGTAATAATCCATCAACACTAGACCTCGTTATTAAAAAATGACTTGGTTCTAAGGACTTTCTATGTTGTCCTTAGATACCAATCTACAGCCCCCCTTTTCATTTCATAAAGTGCTCTGAAAAAAAATTAAAGGGGAACTCCTGATTAGGTTGCTTTGAGCAACTAAAGAACTGTCTTAGAAACTAGTCCATTTTCATACAACATCCACCCCCAATTTATTTTCCCATAAAAGACCGAGGTTGATGTGTGAAAACTGGCGCAGATTAGTGTAGTATTAGTCGCCATGCATAAAAGTGTCTCACAATGTGAAATGGGTTCACAATACACAGTATGCTTAGTGCACTTAACTTCTTTCAACGTATAAATGTTAATAATATTTGCAACACGTTTTACGTACGCAGCAAACATTTTTCTCTTACAACACACTTTTCTCAATCATTTATATAAGCGAGTAATCATTACGGTGACAAAAGCATATTTTATCAAACCTTGGATTGCTCTTGAATTGGTGTGAAATAGGCTACAGTTCATTGCAGCTCTGGAATGTGCGGTTTCCATCAACATCTGCTCGCTAGCACTTGCTATGTTTTCGCGGGTACGACCTCGTTGTCAGCCATGAATGGGATAGTGTTGTGCTTGTATATATATACAAAATTATAAATACATTTAAAAACATATTAAAAACCATGTAGACCAAATAGGGGATTTTTTTTTTTGTGTATTTCTACTATACTATTCTCATTAATCTTTATTTTTATTTTATTTTAATTAATTTTAACTATTTCTCCACCCATGGTCTATCCTCCCTACGAGCTGGGAATTGTTAGAGAAACGCACTCCATCTACACTCCTCATTCAGACCTCCCGGTGCTAATGTTTGAAGCTGATTAATCCAGAAAACTTCCCTCTGATATAGTCTTGCGGTAACATCCGTTGCTTCACCAGGGAAGATTTCTTCTATGATACACCACCTGAGCTCACTCACATTATGTCGATATTCATAGAAATACATCTAACACAAATATCAATGGCACACTAAAGACTAAGTAAAACCTCAAGGTATATAGAAATATTGGAAATGCATTACTGCTAAGGAAAATATGAAAAACCTGGGACTCTTAGTTTACAGTATTTGATCAAAGATTGTATTAAGCTCACCTCCCAAAAGCTTTATTACGTTTTGTAGTTCATTTGAGATTGGCAATCTCATTGGCTTGCTGCACTCAGCTGCCTCTTTTAAACCAGTGCAGGATAATCCAATTGCTAGTTCCTACCATTCCCTGAAGTTGCAGTCTGGATTGACGCCTAGTGAGGTAACATGTTTAGTGTAGGGACTCACCTGCTCTGGGATCCCTTGACGTTTTGGAGGTGAGCTTAATTACATACTTTGATCAAATACTGTAAACTAAGAGTCCACAGGTTTTTCATATTTTCCTTAGCAGTAATGCATTTCCAATATTTCTATATACCTTGAGTTTTAACTTAGTCTTTAGTGTGCCACTGATATTTGTGTCAGATGTATGCTATTGCCTTTCAGTGTGCACCTATGCTTACGTTTTTCAGATTATATTTTAGCTGTGCACAGATTTATTACGTTTTGTAGTTCATTTGAGATTGGCAATCTCATTGGCTTGCTGCACTCAGCTGCCTCTTTTAAACCAGTGCAGGATAATCCAATTGCTAGTTCCTACCATTCCCTGAAGTTGCAGTCTGGATTGACCCTAGTGAGGGAACATGTTTTGTGTAGTAAATCACCTGCTCTGGGATCCCTTGACGTTTTGGAGGTGAGCTTAATACAATCTTTATCAAATATGTAAACTAAGAGTCCCCCGGTTTTCATATTTTCCTTAGCATAATGCTTTCCAATATTTCTATATACCTTGAGGTTTTACTTAGTCTTTATGTGCCACTGATATTTGTTTAGATTATGCTATTGCCCTTTTATGTGCACCTATGCTTACTTTTTCAGAGTAAATTTTTAAATTTCACAGTTTTTTTTTTATT
>JAODAL010062936.1:0-19497 GCA_025379985.1 Phyllomedusa bahiana
GCCACTGCCTGACCTCATGCTGCTGGGCTGCCCCCCGTCACCTCCACACTCTATCACTAATTTGCCACCTGAGCTCTCGCTTGTTTTTTTCCAGCTTTCGGGGCAGACTTTATCGGCACTTCCCCGTTTGATTTTTTTTTTGGTCATTTTGCCCCCCCAAGCCCGGGGGAATTTTATAGTAAAACGTTCAAAAGCGGGGGCAGTCATGTGCGTGTCTAAAAAACACAACATTGTATAAAACCAAAACCAAGTCCCTCTCATATTTTGCAGGGCCCACAAAAGTTCTCAGCACCCTGCAGGTCGGGGCACCTGGAAATAGCTTTTTTTTAAAAGTGACTCCCAATAATTCGGCCAAAAACAAATTTTTTGTCGGAAAATTCGGCGAATACCGAACCGAATTTTTTAGAAATTTTCGGCCATCTCTAGATAAAACTTTAAAAAAAATAAAGCAAAACATCAAAGTAATTTAACCGAATAAAAAATAAAAGGAATAACATAGAGAATTTTTCAGCTTCTTTGAAGGTGCGCACTTTGAACCCCGGGGAGACCAATTAGTGCACTGTTTAAATTATCATTAGATACAACCCATGAGAAAACCCCAAATGCCTTATCAAAAATTTTGGTTTTTTAAGCAACGCAACCTTTTTACAGCAAATCCATAACCCTCTTAATCAAAACGTAAAAACAATCAAAAAAAAATGACAACGTACAAGGGGGAAAAAAGGGAGGGGGTACAACCCAACGGGTTACTAAATACCACCAAAACCCCCCGGGGGCCAAGTTGACACCGAGTCAATTTTTTTGAGTGACTGTAAACCCAGTCCCAATTTTTCTATTAAACCCCCCTCATTGGAAAGAATCAGGGAAAAAAATGCATGTATTTACACGGTTTCACATGTACTGCTTTGGTTTTAAAAGCTGTACCAGTGAATAATTTACAAGTACGTGGTTGTTCTTTGGTATGGCCTAGGGTTTGGTACTGGCAAATGTCTGCAACAGCTTAAATCACGCAACCAAATTAAGCGTGTCAAAGGGCGAGTTTGTGGGTCCTCTGCAGGTATCCGTTGGGATTCCTTTAAAAAAAAAATGTATCCCAGGGTATAACAAAACAGATCCATAAAAAAAAAAAAACAGGAGCAAAATGTAGTTTCTTTTGGACTTTATCATTTATGTTCCTGTAAAACCATGGTTAGACTGTTTTTTGGGTTGCACCAAAATTTTAACAACATGAAATAGAGCAACCGTAGTCTAAAATGGACCACATATGCTCTTTTTATGTCTGCGCCTTGGTATGGATCTTGTGACTTTTTTTCACTGTATCAAAAGTTATAATATATAATAACCGTTCAAAATTTTGGGGGGTCACTACTTCTTGAAAAAAACTGTGCTTTTTTTTTAAAAAAAAGGGCATTTTAACTTAAATGAAACAAAATCATCTATCATTTTGATTGTGGTAAAATGACATTCTAGTCAAAATTTTTGGTTTTTAATGCAATATCCAATAGGTATAACCATTTTCCAAAAACCCTCACTCCAACTCTTATTGGGACATTGGTTTGCTAACGTTAAGAAATATTGATATTTTGAAACCCTTGAAAACCCTTTGCAAGTATTAACAGCAAAACAGTTTTTGCTGATTGAGAACTATAAAAAACCCTTTTTTTTGGCTATTAAATCAGAGCATTACATTTTTGTTCGATTAAACTCGCAAAATCCAGAAAAAAAAATTTAAATTTTAAACCACAGTCTACTTGTGCTGAGAGTAAGGCTATTCCATGGAGGAGTAAAAACTAAGATTTTCCCACAAAGGTGTGTACACCCCTTCAGAGAAAAGACAAACAGGCCCCCAACCAGAATAGAAAAAGTATGGGGGGCCCTGCGCACAACTGAGCAACAAACAATACAGTAGAGTCTCTATTTGAGAAATTGAAAACCTCACAGGTCCTCAATGGCAGCTTCAATAAATAATACCCCAAAAAGCCCTTCAACTTACAGGAAGAGGGGACTCCAGGGTGTGGCCTTTCCGGGGAGAGTCAAAAGAAAAAGCCCTTCTGAACTGCAATAAAAGGAAAAGATTAATTGGATAAAAAAACAGACATTGGACAGAGAAAATGGAAAAAAGTGTTTATGGGCGAAAGAATTGAAATTTAGTTTTGGATCACCACAGAAAAACATTGTAAACCAAACAACAGAAAAATG
This sequence comes from Phyllomedusa bahiana, assembly GCA_025379985.1. Lineage (NCBI taxonomy): Eukaryota > Metazoa > Chordata > Amphibia > Anura > Hylidae > Phyllomedusa > Phyllomedusa bahiana. Next base: position 2,200 of record JAODAL010062936.1, read on the forward strand.
CTAAGAAAGCCTGAAAAGCACGTCAAGCTGGGGGGGGTAAATTTATGGGCTGGTTGCTTTGGTTCGGTAAAGTGGGGATTGTACAACAAAGGATTTTTAAAAAGGAAACTATTTTCAACGCCAGCCATACCCCCTGGGGAAGGGGTTGATTGGAGCAATTTTTTATCCTGCAACAGGACACCCAAAGACCCCTCAAATTATTCAAGAACTATTTAAAGGGGAAAAACAGCGCTTGGGATTTATCTGTAATCCGGGCCAGCGCAGTCCCAGATCTCAACCCCATTAGCGGGGGGGAGCAGCTTGACCCAAAGGGGACTCAAAAAGGGGGCCCTCAAGCCAAAAAAACTTTTTGAGGGGTTCTGGGAAACATGGGGTGAAATTTCTCCAATTACCTCGCAAATTAACAGTTTTGAATGCCAAAAAAATCATTCTTGGAAAACAAAGTTTGAAGTAGAAAAATTATTATTTCAAAAAAAATCATTATTTCTAACCTTGTCAATGTCTGGACTATATTTCTATTCATTTGGCAACTCATTTGATAAATAATAAGTATGAGTTTTCAGGGAAAACACAAAATTGTCTGGGTGACCCCAAACTTTTGAACGGTAGTGTACTTTTTATGTATATGTACACACATAAAAAGTACATGCAAACAGTTTTCAAACTCTTTCGCTTGTTAATTGAGAAGACAATGATGATAGTCTAAAAGATGAACTTGTAAGATCTATTTTAGGCTAGATATACACGGTATGGGACAAAAAAAACGTTAGGAAGGCGACCATTTTTTTTCCGATGTACGACCGTGGTTTTTGTCACTGTTTTTGCAAAAACTGCGGTTGGTTCTCGGGTTTTTTGCCATCGGCCCAAACAATTGCTGTTATGGGAAGACGCTGGCATATTATACAACATGTTCCTCAATACCCCGGCGCGAGAAAACAAGGAAAGAAAAAAAAACACCTGAGTAGATTGCAGGTCATTTTTCTAATAAAGTCTATGAGCTGTATAAAGGGTTGGATTTTCAGCGGTTTCAAAACACTAAAACCGCCAAAAATCTGACCGCTTTCGTGTGCTGTGTAGACTTAGCCTTAGTGGTGGCGTAGCGGTTGATGTTTAGGACATTGTGCCTTGGACATATTCGACAGGTTTTGTTTTGTAGTAAAACATCACTTAAGCATAGCAACTAGGAACAACCCAATAGAATACATTTAGTGATCAGAAACCATTAATTTGCAACTCCGTTCAAGCAGCTAAAACCTCTGATAATTACATGTAGAACTACAATCAGGTAATTGAAGTAGTTTTTACATGGCGGCGTAGTGGTGCGGCACATTGTGAATGTCCAGGTAAGCGGTTTTTTAGCCATTAAATTAATAAATGTTAAAATTTAACCCATAGTGTATTACCCAACACTTCCACTGATTCACAATAGCTTGAATCTATATGCCCAAAGTCCTGAGGCTGCTCTACTGACATATTTTTTGTTAAATGCAATTCTGTCATGTTTTATAGGTAACTACACATAACAGTGTCATGTGTATGTATGTATGGATGAAGGATAAAATTCAAACAAAGTACCGCCATCAACATCTCCCATCGCCGCTGCCTCAGCTTCTACCCCCTTAGGGCATGTCCCGACTGCACGGTTTTCGGCCGGTGTTTCACCTGTTTTGCGGTTTTTCAGACCGCCTGAGAAACCGGACAAAAATTAGCACAAAGGTGCTCTATGGAAGACCCGTGCAGCAGTCCCCACTGCACGGGTTTTCCGTCGGGCGGTTTTTCTGCCCGCGGTCCGGCCGCAAAACATTGAACATCCACAATCTTCCGTCCGGTTTCCGGACGGAATCTGTGCATCTCAATGTGAAGAGGGAGGGCTTTTCTCCGCTCATCGCGGAGAAAAGCCGTCCCCCCTGTGGCCGTGGGGACGGCCACAAAACAGGACAAGTACCGGCCGGTATTAGTCCTGTGCATTGGGGATGTGCCCTTAACCTTATAGGTGTATAAAAAAGGGAGGGGGGACAGTTCCCAACAGTGCGTTGCTGCAGGGCATCTTACAGCTCACTACAAACCAACTGTCTCAGAGAATTCGGAGGAAAGCTCTTGCGCCCATCCTCACATTCATTTCTACATAAGTTCCAAGCCAGTGTGCTGGGCTATATTCAACACTCCAATAGAAATGAATGGGGAGAATAGGTGCAAGCATTGGCCGCCCCCTCCTCTGAGACTGTCTGCTCATAGTGAGCTATGACCTGCAATGCAGCACTTAAAAGTGCTGGTGGGAACACCCCTTTAGACCTTCACCCATGAAGCCCAATCCATTAAAGCTCCGACACTGCTCCTGCTCGCTGATGACAGATTGTCGAGGCCATTGATTGGCTGCAGTATTACATGACCAATGAACATAAAGCCATCACTGAATAGCTCCAGTGTGGGGACATCGTAAGTTTCACAGGTGATTTAAGTTTTATTCTCCTGTTTTGTCCCTTTTCAACTTTTTTTTATATATAAATAACAAACAAATCATACTTATCCAAAATTATGATCTGCTCATTATCCTGCTATGTATCAAAGCAAAAGGCTTTCAGTACTTGTAAGTTATGTTATGGTCAAGGACAAGTCACTGGATTTAGCTGACATGAAAAATGGAAAATCCAAGGGAATTCCATTTTAATTTTGCATGCGATGTACTACTAAATTTCTCCATACCATTTCCAGATCTCCTAAAAGTCTACACTGTAAGCATCCAGTATAAAAACAAAGATACGGGGGTCATTAATTTTTAAAACGTCAGAGGAGTTGCACAGATATCAATAAAGTTAATATTCCACGAGTCATACGCATCCAGTTAAATTTTATGAACCATACCAACCTGCTATTCTTAAGACTAATGTTGATATTTCGGAGTGGGTCAACATAACACACCTCACAGATCATTCAAATTGTGTTTATCCTGTCAATACAAATGAAAAATCATGCATGCAAGAAACTGGAGCCACTTGCTAGTAATATCCATTTCTATTGCCAAGTACATGCTCTGTATTGCTAATTAAACACACAGATGAGGAAGGTCAGGCACACATACACACACTATCTAAGCAGCAGAATAAAGTTCTGTTAAGATAATCTTTGTGTAAACGGTATAAAAATAGTTTTGTTGATAGCACATCTCTATGTTACATGGAATTGTAAATGTTGCAAAACTTTTTACAGGCTCAGTAGTGAAAAGGATGCAATGAAGAGCCATAACCAACAAGCAAGTGCCATAACCAACAAGGGATTTGGAATAAAAGTTAAAAGTAGACACCTTTGTCATTGTCAACGGTCAACCATATAAATACTCAGTTTAATGAATTTGGCAAAAAGTGGTTACATAGCTGATCCTTTCACTACAGTAATAACTAAGCATTCATGCTGAAATAATCCAAAAATAAAATAAAAGCATTAACTTATGTAGTCACCACATACAGCCCCAAATGCGCCGACACTGTATAAAATGTAAAGAATACAATGCGATTATTTGGAAATCTCCTAAAGCTGGATTTTATTTAAAACTAGTGATGAGCGATTGTGTCAACAATCGTTATCATGTCAATAGTCGATTATCGCCGATGACCATTAAAGTCTATGGGAGAGGAACAATAGCTTCATTCTTAGACCCAAAGAGGTGAGGAGAACCTGGAATTAACATCCACAACAGTGAACTGGATATGTTCTACATCTTAGGCACGACAATTAAACTATAAAAGTCCCAGACAAAAATTCATAGACTAAAATACTTCACTATGCTCAATGGCTAACCGAAGACATGAGGACGGCATAGCCACAGCAGGTACCAGCAGCTATGGGGCCCCTTTCACACAAAACAAGACACCATCATTGGAAATGGCACATGGAAACTGGCAGGAGACCCCTATCACTTTTTGCACCAGAGACCAACATCTCGTCACATATGTGATGGCAGCAAGAACGTCCCAACGGGGAACGCGGAGGTTCAGCTGGCAGGGCTTTAGTTACAGCGGGTGCGGCGAGAGCAATGGCTGCCATCAGTCATCTATTAACCGTTTCATGGCCACACGCAGCTAAATCAAATGGGGCGCCCACCCATTACTACTTCCTATTTTTAACATATCACAGGGCACCTTTTTGATTCTGGCCCCTAGAAGGAATACTGCCCTATTGCCTTATGTTATATGGATTAGATAGGATTTTTTGCCAACACTCAGAACAGGCACCAGTTAAAATAAAATATTGGTAACCAAATTAGCGTTCAAGGGGGCTATTTGAGACAAACTGAGATGCGCGGAGTGCAATATACAAGTATTGAAAAGTGATACGGATGAGATATGGCGGTTTTCCAATGCTGACAACAGGCGCCAGTTACAATAGAATATCTGTAACCCAATTTGCATACAAGGGGGCTATTTGTGAAAAACTGAGACGCACGGAGTGCAATATACAACTATTGAAAAGTTATACGGATGAGATATGGCGGTTTTCCAATGCTTAAAACAGGCGCCAGTTACTAAAAAAAATCTGTAACCAAATTTGCATACAAGTGCGCTATTTGCGCCAAACTGAGACACAAGGACTGCAATAGAACTATTTAAAATTTCAACGGATGAGATAAGGCGGTTTTACAATGCTGACATCAGTCACCAGTTACAATAAAATATCTGTAACCCAATTTGCGTACAAGGGGGCTATTTGGGCGCACAGACACCAATAAAACTGCAAAAACAAAAGGGACACTTTCACCTCAGGTGGGAGGTCTGCTGACCACAAAGTGTTAAAAAAAACATTGCTATTTCAATGCGAGTTCAGGACAGGACAGGTTGGGCTGCACATCATCCCCCCTTCTTTCCGACCTCACCCCTCCCCGCAGCTGCACACAGTCTTTATAAGTCTCTCTCTAACTAAATAAGAACTAAAATTCTCTAATGTAGCTATACCCTAAGCTTCATAGCTACAAGGATGGTTTTATGTATAAAAAAAAAAAAAAAAAAAGACTGTTTCTCTGAGCTGTGACAACAGCTATCGGGACAGGCAGCGAGACGTGTTGCTCTGTAGGGAGATAGTTGAGGAATGAGACTGATCAGGAAATACAGTCGTATACATAAAACAAGGTCATGTGATTTTTGCAGCCAATGGGATCCATACACCGCCCACAGCTGACGTCGTATACCCCCCCTCACACCTCTTTGTGCTCTGAGCTGATTGGCTGGCCGCCAAAATTACAGAAAACGACAGTAAACGTGATAATGATTATCTTTAAGATTTTCACGGAAACTATCGCGATTTTCACGGAAACTATCCGATAAACTTAAAAATCGTGCTGATTTCAACTTTTGTTGATAGTATTTGTCACGGTCCGTGCCACGTTCCTGTCCTTACGCTGCGGCCTCTGCTGCGAACCGCAGTCGTACCTATGTTCCTATCGCAGATCTGTTTCCTGTTGCAGTGTCACTGTGTGCGCTCCTGTAGCCGCTGCTTACTCACCTATGATTGCTGTGCGGCTTTCTCTTGCTGGCCATGCTGCTCCTCCATCTTGGCTGCTGCCCTATTCCTTGTAGCTCTATAGAGGGCGGCGGCCACATCTTCCCTTCCTTTATTCCCACAGTGTGCAGCTTGGTTGGGCTTCCTCTGCCAATCCCCTTCCACCTGTGGGTTTATAAGCCTGCTTCTCCTCTCACTCCCTGCCTGATCCTTGTTGTTGTTGTTGTGTCATGTTGTCGCTTGGTGTAGTCTGTTGTTCCTGTGTATTGGCTTCTTGTTTGTGTCCTTGTGGTACCCTCTATGTTTGGTTAGTCTCCATGTTGTTTTCCATGTGTCTGTCTGAACCTTTGTCTGTGAGCTTCTTTGCCATGTTAATGTCTTAGTTCCTAGCTTGTTTCTGCTGCCCCCTGTTTCCATGTCTGGAGTTTCCTTGCCTTGGGTTCTCTGCCTGGGGTTTGTGCCCTGCTCATGCCTTGTTCCCTTGCCTGAGTCCTAGCCTAAGTCGCTGATCTTGTTCTGTGTGTTGTTTTCCACTCAGTCTGTTTTGTACCTTGGCTTCTGTTTAACCTTCTTGCTTGGCATCCGTTTTGTCCTGTCTTTGTTTGTACCTGCACATATCCATATGTAGTCTGCTTTGTCTCTGTTTCTATTCTTTTGGTGCCTGGCCTTGGCACTTCTGGCCTGTCTGGTCAGCTGCCACTGCTGGGGACTGCTCTGAGGTAGCACCTGGTGGCTGTCAGCGTCAGCCAACCTTACCACCAAAGGCTCTGTGAAGATGCCCATGCCCGATGGCCACTTAGTTGCGCCCCTCGGAGCAAGCCCGGCAGTGGTCCAGTGGGTCCACTACCCGCTTTACCCGCTCACCCGTTACAGTATTGCTCATCCCTATTTAAAACAGAACACACAAGGGGCCATTAACGTGGCGTTTTTCGATCCGTGTTGGATGCAGCAGGATCGCACTCTATAGTTTAATATAGGGCTCCTGCTGCGTCTTTCGGACCAAGAATTGACATGTCAATTCTTGGAACGAATCCAAAAGATGCAGTGAGACACACATCGGCGATCACTCATGTGAATGCCGATGTGTGTTTCATATTAAAAGCAAAGTAAATTACATTGCTATTTATTAGATGCGTATTTGGGTTCATTTGGGGTCAGACAGATGGATCCAAACACGTATCTAAAAAGCTCATGTTCACACGTCTCAACGTGCCATGTAAACATACCCTAACACAGATCAGAAGTTAAAAGTAAAACATTGTTTCCATTTCACTTTGAAACAATTTATTTAGAAATTGATGACCTCACAGATCTCAATGAGTTGGGACAGAGTTGGAAGGGTGCTTTCACACAGTGCAGTTTTGGTGCAATTTTAACTGCACTCCAATTAAACTGCCTTTATTACCAGCAAGCTTTTTCACTTATCTAAACTGTTTGGAAAGTGAGTAATCAATTAGTGTGCTTGTAATACACAAGACTTCACACACCGTAGTTGATTACTTCCTTAAAACACGTTTCTGAAAAATGTAGACAACTGAAAAAAGCTTGGTGATAAAGGCAGTTTAAATGGAGCGCAATTAAAACTGCACCAGAACTAAGCTGTGTGAAAGCACCCAAAGCTTAAAAAGTCTGGAAGGGCAGTTTCCATCTAAGTCACATGACTTAGTCTAAAAGGTGCTGTGTAGAGAGGCAGAGTCTCTCAGTCGTACAGATATTCAGAGGTTCACCAATCTGGAAAACAATATCTAAGAATTGAAAAACAAGTTCACATAATTCTTCCTTAACGTGAAAGTGCTAAGACTTTGAATACCCCACCATCTACAGTACATAATATCAAAAAGTCAGAGAATCTTTAAAAATCCATGGGCACAATTCACAGTGCAATCGATAAATGCAAATTAAAGCTTCATCATTAAAAGAAGAAGCCATACATCAACACCAACTTGGAAAGCTGCCAACTCATGTAAAACGGATAGAAGCAAAAATGCAAAACGGGTCTGTGGTCAGATGAATCAAAATGTTAAATTCTTCATGGAAACTATAGATGCAATGTTCAGCGGATTCAAGAGGAGAGGGACTATCTAGGTTGTAGCCAACACACAGTTCAAAAGCTTGCATCTCTCATGTTGTGTGGTTATATTGATGCCTATGCCACAAGCAACTTACATATCCTGAAAAAAAAAAAAGCAGTACAGAGAGGTTTTGGAAAGACGCATGTCTCTTTCAGGGAAGACCTTGCTTATTCAAGCAAGACAATGCTAAACGATATACGGAATACATCACAACAGCATGGCTTTGCAAAAGAAGAGTCCAAGAGCTGAATTGGCCTCCTACAGTCCAGACCTTTCATTAATATAAAACATTTGGTACATTATTAAATTAAAAATATGTTAGGACTGTTGAGCAGCTAGAACCTTACATCAGACAAGACTGGGACAACATTCCTCCCCAAAAACTTCAGCAATTGGTCTCTTCACTATCATTGTGTATCACCCCCTCTTTATACAACAGTCTGTATACATCTGGAAAGACATAGCCCTGTTCAAACCTTTTTTTAGATGTGCTGCAGTCATAAATTTCTAATGGAGTTATTTTGAGATGGAAAACTTCCAACTTCTGATTTGTGTTCTATTGCAAATAAAATATAGGTATAACATATCCAGATTATTGTATTCTTGTTTTTACATTGCGTTCCAACTTTTTTGGAAGACAAACTTAAAGACAAATGGTTTATGTACCATGGAAATTTGAGAAAGTTGTTTTTGTCAGTCTTTCAGTTTTAGGTTTACAAGAATGGTGCTTATCGCACAGCACTGAGTAACTATTTAACATGTCAACACACAGTTTACATAATAACATGCTGCTCAACTTCCCATCAGCAGATACCCCTTCCTCAGGAACATCCACAGCTCTACTGTGCCTATAGGTAAGTTCTGCCTTGCTCATATGTGCTGTTATATTGGAAAGCAATGTCTATCACTATTCTCACTTAATAATCCACATCATTATATGGCTCTATTCAAACTGGTATCAGGTTTCTTTTGCCCCTAAGCAAAAACAGCATGTCCAATGTACAATCCTAACCTTAAAAAAAAAAAAAAGCTTTATACATCCTAGTAGCGGTAGTGTGAACAAAATCTAACCTTATACAACTTCTTAAATATAGTAGCACCAGCAAGCACTAAAACCCATACACACATTGGATTCATGGTACATTTAAGCTACAAATCTTTGTTTATCTATAAAACAGATTTTAGTGCACAATTTAATCAAATTGCATATGCCCACTGGCTCATCAAGGTAACCTTACAAGTTGGGTCCCAAATCAATGCCTCTCGGTGGGGTCAAAGCCTGCACGGCAACAGGATCCATGCACACCAATTAAAAGGACCTCAAACAAAAGGGTGGAGTGCTGGGCCAAGAAGGATCCAGTCATCTGCCTGCCTGAGGTCCTTAGAAATCAATGGAAATGAAGCCTGTTGCCCTGAATGCACGGAGTTTTTTAGCCCCATGGAGAGGCATAGGTTAAAGGATCTATCTAATGAGGTTACATGGATACTGCAGTTGGTTATATGCAACTGAATCAAACTAAAAACCTGCACTAAAAATCTCCATTTTGTGTGTAGAAGGATTAGCAGTAAACCAGTTTAAATGTTTGTATGGGTTTTTATTGCCTGCTGGTGCTGATGTATTTTTCTGTATTTTGATACAGGCCAAAATGGCCATAAGGCAAAAATGTCAGTCTCTATTTTGGAGTGGATAATGCCCAGCTAAATGTATGTGTTTTTGTGTTATGTACTGGTTTATTATGACTAGAACTGAAAGAAATGGCCAAATGTTTTCATCCAACTCAAGTTTTGCTACTGAGATATCAGAATACACTGGCAAATAAAGTGGTTACAGGGTTTGCCTCAATACAAGATTTGCTTTTTATGTTAAAGATCTTGCAAAAACAAGTCACTTTGCAATATATGTCCATTAACCGTGCCCTACCTATTCTGAGATATCCCCTCTCGTATGGGCTGCATCAGCTCCTCAGGTTGCTATAGCTACAGACCTGTTCAATCTCTCCTGATAGGCTGTCAGCGCTGGTTGCTATAGCTACAGACTTGGCTTCTATCGCAGCCTAGTAGAAGCCAGTAAACACGCCCCTGAATTCACAATGAAACCAAGAAAACATGACTGAGGTAAGATGAATCAATGTAGTGAGACAAGCCCTTTAAGACAGCCATGTCTGGAAACTAAGGGTAAGTCCACATGTCATGGTTTTTCAGATGGTTTTCGGGTTTTGAAACCATCTGAAAACCAACGGTCAACCATTCCCATAGTCTTCAAAAGAAAAACTGAGCTGTACTCTACATAGCTTGGATTTTCTGATGGTCAGATTTTAAATCCAAAACCCGTATAAGAAATTTGGAACATGCACATTCTTCCACCCAGATTAAGGCCAGAAAATGTACTGTTCAATGTTTAGGGGTAAAGGGTCTAAATCTGCAGACCGTGGCCAGAAATCGTCTCCCTAAATCATACGAAAAATGATAAAATACCAGTCAGGTTCTTGAATCAGAATCCAAATCAGTATCTTATCTATGCCGCGTGGCCGTACCGTAATAATCAGAATAAGTTCTCCCATTTGTGACGTATCATGCACGTTTAGCCGCCACCTTGGATCGGCCCGGGATCATTCAGCTCACAGATCACCGTTCTTTAGTAGAATGGTTGGCATACCAACATAAGGCACTCCGACACCAGGCTTCTTTTAACACTGGCCTCATTCAGCTTTGTCAGGCACAAGATACTGCATCAAAACAAACAAAACTTTGGCCATCCAGCCACCAACTACACATGGAGAACCCACTCTATCTGTAGGCTCAGTCTCGTACCCAGCACCACCAATCAGTTTCTCATACCAGTCTCCACTGGTTCTGGCTTCTTTTAAGTCTCGGGGGACTAGAGCCTCTCTCTAGCTCCACTACAGCTCCACTGCCAGGTAGCAGACCACGCCCCTAGATCACCTGGCATACCAGGCTTTTTATAGGCTTCGAGGGACCTGGAACATGGGAAGTAGGCACCCACTCCTGATAAAAGCCGTCCCGGGTCGGCTGAACCAGCCATACTAACGTTAACCAGCTGTCACCCACTTACTATGGCTGACAACACACATGAATGGCTCCTACCCCACTGAGGCCAGGTAACCTTGGTGAAGCATTGGTTGCCGGTGTGATGCTTTATTCCACTTAGTGGCAGAAACATGCGACTGCCTGAGTTCGCTCTGACACACATTGTATTATATGGACTGATGAATCTCGAATGACTCACTCTTGATAAATGTGGATGTAATCCTCAGTTTACCTTACCCATAAGGATCACTTATATATTACATGCAGTCTTATAACAATTATTAGTACATTTAATGCTAGAGCAAAGTGTCATAACATGAACATTCTTAGCTAATAAATGCATATATGTGCTTTATAATCTCCAAAAATGGAACCAAATGAGAAACTCATATTCAACGTTTGAGGAACATTTTATGGTAGGTATATGCAGTTGTTGTGAATCCTCACCTGTTTAAGATAAGTGGAGCTTATCAAACAGCTTTACTGCAATACACAACACAAACGTTAATAAAATGTATTAGAGTAATAGAGTGTAGTATATATTACATCATATTGCTTTAGAAAGAGTTACAGAATTGAAGTACTATATACATACACTATAGTCTGACAAAAGAAACTGAACAAAGTATGAAATACTCTTATTAGTATGTTATTTAATTGTACTATTCAACCATATAGTAAGAATATTTTCATGGCATGATGATTACTGGTTATGATTGTTATCAAATTGTAAATACTAGTGAAAAATCTCTTAAGAGCTTCACCCTTTTCTGGGTACTCTTTAAAAACTGACAAGAGGGGTACAAAAACTATAAAAATTACCACATTTTTTAGCAAATGTGATTTCTACAAAAATGTGGGACTTTTGTATGCCAGAAAACTGGAATATAATGCTTCTTAAATCTCCCCACTGATTTTGTGACAAGCCCTTGTTGCTAATTGATGGTGGTCCTGGAAAGGATATTTTAAAAACATTTTCTTTTTTTTTTTTTAAACCAGCCGTCATGGCTCACCCAATAGTGGATGCACTATGTCACATGTGGGACTTAGCAAAAGGTTGTGCCAAGGAAAGTAGTCAAAAAGAGCCTGTGGTTTTCACCTTTAATCCCCGTCATGGAGCTTAGACCCAAGAAACTCCTAGATCACTACCCTCGGTACAGTCTTCCACAGCAACAGCCGATGTCCTTAACCCAATTCAGAAAGTAGTCAACAGATATGGTCAAGGCTGACAGAGTTCTTCCCTTATGAAAACAAGGCAAACAATAAGCATAGTCCGGAAGATAGCCAAGCGCAGAAACAGAAAATGCAGCATAACATATACTAGCAAAAACATTTAAAAACACCAAAGATGAGAAATAGTAGAACTAGAACACCGGCCAACACTGCCAATGGTGGAAGGACACATTTGTGCTGCATACTTTCCATATAAATTTGCAAGGACCGTGCACAAGGGGCAGTGAAGAAGAAGAAGCATGACTTGCCTAACTGAGCGGCCTTAAAGCATAGGCTATGTCTACACTGCAGAGAAAAAGGTCAGTTTTTTCAGCGTTTTTCGTTTTCTAAAAACGCTGGAAAAACTACTGAAATCATCTCCCATAGACTCTAATGTAAAATCGTCCTGCTGTCTACACTGAGCTTTTTTCTGCTCGTTTTTTTTACTGGTCGTATTTTGCAACATGTTCTAAAAAACGGCAGAGCAGGGCAGAAAATTTACTACAGGAGTCTATGGAAAGCGCTGGACGTCTTTTGCCGCGTTTTCGCTGCGTTTTGTGCCGCAATTTTTCAACGAAAACCCTCCCAGCAAACCCAAGTTACACCTACAGTTGGTGTAACAAAGGTTAATCCTTATCAAATTTGCATACAAGTGTTTGATGTGTCCTTGTCTGTACCATTCGTAATAAAATGATCATGCTTTGTTCGCTAACGATTTTTGCGCAATTCATATTTTTTTCGCTAAAAATACGTTTTGTTTTTTTTTTACAGATTTTCGCACTAATAAAGTTCTCGCTTGTGACGATAAAAATATTTTTTTTTACGGATTTTGCCACTAAAATCCTTTTCTTAACTTTATTAGCGTCAAAATATGTTATCTCGCGTCTATCGCTAAAAATAAGGTTTTTTACGAATTTTGGCACCAGAATAAGTTTTTTTAATGGATTTTGGCACTAAAATCCTTTACTGAACATATTTTGGTGGTAATAAAGTGATCTCGCTTCTGACGCCCAAAAAATAAGTTTTTTATGGATTTCGGAGCCAAAATAAGTTTTTTGATGTATTTTGGGGAAAAAATCCGTATCTTTACAGATTTTGGCACTAATAAAGTTATCTAGCTTTTGAGGCAAAAAATATGTTTTTTACGGATTTTGGTGCTAAAATCCATATTTTTACAGATTTGGCGCTAATAAAGCAATATAGCTTTTGACGCAAAAAAATACGTTTTTTTATGGATTTCGGCGCCAGAATCCGTTTTTTTTACGGATTTTGGTGCTAAAATACGTATCTTTACAGATTTTGGTGCTAATAAAGTGATCTTGCTTCTGACACTAAAAATATTTTTTTTTACGGAATTTGGCGCAATAATGCGTTTTTTTGTGATTTTGCCGCTAAAATCCTTTTCTTTACAGATTTTGATGCTAATACAGCTATCTTGCTGTATGGAAAGATAATGTGGGTCTTTGTGGATTTTGGTGCAAGAATCTGGTGCAAAATTTTATAAAGTAGTAGCACGCAGCAGCACACAAAGGACAATGTGCTCAAAATGGCTACAGTGATCTAAAGGAAGTGACTACTTAACATGTTAACTCCGCCTGTAGGGTGTAGTTTACATCCAATGGCTTAATTTGTGCATACTTTAGAAAGCAAGAAAAAGACGCTTCAAAAAACCCCAAAAAACGCCCTTTTTTTTCAGCGCTTTTGACGGGAGTGGACAGAAAAATTTTTGAACTTTTTAGTCAATTCGTTTTCGGGTCGTTTTTTTTTTCCCGAGGTAGACATACCCTTAAAAAAGAACCACTTTGGCAAAAGGGGCAAGTGGAGCCTTTCACTCATTTGGGAGTGTAAGCTCAACTGATGATGGAACAAAACCCTTAAAGTCAAAGGGTTCAGACGAAAGCAGGGGGAACGGGGAGGAGAGCACCATTTTTCTTTTTTTCCCCCCACATCTTGGCCCCATTTAACTGTGATTTTAATTAAACTAGACAGCCCCTTAACAACCCAAAAAATACAAGAAAAATTACTTTAAAAAAACGTCCCCTTGTAAATAAAGGGTTCAATTTAAACCCTTTTTTAAAAGGGGCACATTCACAGTGGCAGATTTTTGTAAAAAATTCATTCATTATAAAGCTGTTCCCATATATTTAAGGGGGTTGTTTTTGTACTAGTGAAAATGGTTTTTTTTTTAAATTCCCATTTAATTATGGGACAGAAGTTTCTGCAATATATCGCCTAAAAAGAACACTAAAAACTAAAAAGATCTTAAAAACAGAATATAAGCTACATTCGCGGATTCTGAGCTGAAAGGTTCACATACCATGCAAACAAATCAATGTCCACCACCGTACCCCAACATAGGCCTCTCACAACTAGAGCCTGCATAATTTATATTTGAATACCCACTTTACTTCAAACAAAGCATTGCACAAAAATAAAGACACAGGGTCCTAGACAGTGGGGAATCCATCAAAAGCCTGCATCGAGCCCCCTCAGATGATCCTCACAAAAGATATCAACACAGACTACTGTTCCCCCCTTTGAATGTCCTATATTTCACTTATTCATCTCGGCAGAATTCTAACCAGCGGAAACATTTGGTTTGGATGTCCCTTGCGGGCCCAAAAAAAAAATGTCAAATCTCATGGGGAAATTTGCTTTCAAAGTTTTTAAAAGCAATAACGGTTACAAGCCAACATTGCACTTTCACGGGCCAACCGCAGTCATCCAGCAACTATGGTAACAACGCGGCCTCTAACACAGCAAGGGGCTTAAAAAAGCCCATGATGAGAAAAAAAAAAGAATTTTTCCTAAAAAACCAGCTGTTTTTTCTTTTGCTTCCTGCATTGTACAAGTCTATTTAAATTTGCACCCTTTGCATGATTCTTTACAAACAACCTCTTGTTTTTGAGGATATGGTATAAGGGATGAATGTAGGGCCCCTTGGGAAACCATTGCATTGACTGCGTTTCTAATCCTCTGGGTTCCATGTAGTTTATTGTATGGGCAGCAATTTAAGTTCTAAAGGAGTTTTTTTATGTTTGAGCTTTTGCAAAAACTTTTTCAAAATAAAAATTTTTTATAATTTAGATAAGCAGTATGCGTTGTAAAAAAAAAATATATTCAATGTTTTTTTCTTATCTTGGCATTCGTAAGTGCTGCTGAGATAAATGACCTGCCATTTAACTCTTAGATTTTTAGTCAAAACTAAACTTCATACAAAAAAAAAAATATCCCTACAACCATAAAATTAAAAAACACTTGTGCACACGTTGCACATAAAACTGCAAAATTCCCAACAAAAAATACGACCATAGTCGCACCAAAACCCATAAAAAAATTTAGCTAAAAAAACATTTAAAATGCATTACGCATCCTCCATGCATGCATAAAATTGAGACCTTTAGGGACATTTTAAAACAAATATGTATCCCACAACCCTGTTTTCATTTTTAAAAAGGGGCTTCTTTGCAAATTAGCAAAACAAATTTAAAAAAGGGACCCCCAAAAAGTACTGGAAAAGGATGGGTCCCCAGAGCTTGAGGGCGTTGGTGACCAGTAATGGGCCCGAACATAAGAGCAAGGGCACTTTAAAAGCGCAAGGCACCAGAAGTGGACCCAAGCAACAGGTTTTCCGACCACAGGTTTTCACACACAGAATAGCGTTTTTGGACCAGCAGAAAAGGGAAAACAGCAGGCACAGGGACCAGACAAAAAAACACACTGGGCACACAGACTCCAACACAACAAAGACCATGCACCAAAAGACTAGAACAGATATCGGACAGCAGAGACCGTGACATAACCCCACAACTCATACATGAGCGACACCTGAACCAGAACAATTTCTGATAGCGGAACTTGTGGACTACAAACACCAGCAGATTCAGGAAACATGGTCATGAAATTCAAGGGCAGAGATCAGGAACCAGGCAAGCAACAACACAGGGCTAGGGCCCCAGAATACCAGGAACCTGTGGTTAAATGAATTGAACACCCTACATTTCACACACCAATTACTAAACCCCCAAACTGGTGGTAGTAGCTGAGTTTTATAGCTCAGCCTGATGTGTGATAAGCCGCAGCTGGGAGAGTTCTGGAGAAAGTGGTTGACGGTTACCTTGCTGGGTGGTAAAACAGTCAGAGCAAAAGCCAGATTTCAACTACCAGGATCAAATGACATAATGCAGACAGCAGGTATGCAGGAGACCTTGCAGATCATGACACACAGCATTCTCAACCGTACTCAGAATTACCATTAAAATCAATGGGAATGTTAGAACTACCTCTCCATGTGTGCAGGTCCAAAAGGTGGGACTCGCACCTATCGCACATCGATAGGATATGCTATCAATGTGTATGGTGGGACAACCTCTTTAAAGTCCTTATAATCCGTGTAATTGGAGCATGGGGGCTATGTCTCCACATAGAGGTATGAGTTAGAGCCCCACCTGATGAGGTTACCTTGACGTGGTTGGTGGACATACGTTATTTTATCTAAATGCACACTAAAGACCTGAATTTTATGCAAATAGAAAATGGGGTAAACAAAAAAGGTTTTAGGAGTTCAATGTTTACACAGGCTTTAGTGCCTAGTGTGTGTTACTTAATTTTGCAAAACTACACTTTAGCCAGCAAACCTGAAATGGAGATTCATGAACTCCTTAATACAAAGGAGACCCTAAAATCTTATTGGTGCTCCATTGTTTCTTATGTGTTTTAGTAAAATTAAAGACTTACCTCTCTATTTGTTTTTTAGATTTAGCTTAAAGTCAGAGATAGCTTGCCTATCTAAGGAAAAGGCAGAGATCGTTTAGAACATCCCTACCTTCACAATCTCTGCATACAGAGCACTCCACGGCAGTTAAACAAAGTCACAGAATTGTCATGCCTAGGTTAGCCCCAAACCACAATGAGCTACAAATATGTGAAACATGACCATAAAATGGGAAAATCTAGTTTAAAAAAAAAAACAAAAAAAAAAAATGTAAAAACCTGAACATTAAATTTTTACAAAAATTGTTTGAATAACCGAGCATGAGAAAGTTATAGTTTTTCTTAAATAAATGAAATTGTGCCAATGAGCTGGGTAGATGGCAGTGTCTTGAGATGGTTAATAACCTTGGTATCCTTGCTAGGTTCTACACAGGCCATTGCTGCATTATATACTAGACTATAATTCTTATAGCTGTCACACTTTACGGATTTGCTGTCAATATGCTTGGCTCAGGATGTTACTACACTTTGTTTCTACCTACAGTAATTGTTCTTTCCGTTGCTATACTTTGGTTTCACTGCAATTTCTGCTGTTGTTAGCTAACAGCTAAATTTAAACCCTCTCAGCATAAAGACCATTTCCCTTTTGAAAAAAAACAAGTTAGGTTGCTACTGTCTACTCAAGCTAAATCCTACCAGGGAAACCAGATTTTAAAGCACAGCCTACATTAGTTAACATTTTCTAAGAATTTCTATATATCAC
>JAODAL010062937.1:0-19497 GCA_025379985.1 Phyllomedusa bahiana
TTTGGGTTTTTTTTGTGGGGAAGATTGTTTTTTAATGGTACAATTTAGCGTACCGTATAGTGTACTGAAAAACAACACAAATTTGTATAGAAAAAACATAATTGAACCCTTTTTTGGGAGTTGGGGGGAATTGTGTAACTTTTATGGAATTTACTGTGCGGTATGTTTTCTTTATTCTACAGGTTGGTATGATTCCTGCAATACCAAATGTTCAGAGTTTTTCTTATGTCATTACAAAAAAAGAATATAACTTTAAAACTTGCTTTGCATCATTTTTTGGGACCAAGAACTTTTTTAAATTTCTATGTATCTATAGTCCTACGTGATGACTAGTTTTTCTTTTGCAGGCTAAAATGTAGTTTTTACTGGCACCATTTTGGGAAGAAAAAAAATGCAATTTTGATGTTAGGTCACTTTCTTTTATTGCGTTCACTGTGTAGGCTAAAAAATTTTATATTTTACCAGTCTGAACTTTCACAGACCCAGCGATACCAGTTATATTTAACATTTATTTTTTTCTATTTCTAAAATAGTGGTTTTTCAAACATTAATATACTTTTATGCGTCTTATATATGTCTTTCAGATGCATTTAACGGATCTGATCAAAGAATTGACATGTCAATTCTTGATCCGTTTAAGCATCAGACACCCTACTTAAAACTACAGCATACATTTATGCTGCACACAAAATGTATCCAATCACGTACCACACTTTGGGTACATGTTTGGATACATTTTACGCTGCATTTTTCAATGCGTTTTTCAGATAGAAAAACATATTAAAAAATGCAGTGTGCACTTCCCCTTACCTGACAACCTCTTAAATCTTTGTTAGATTTCCAGGGGCCGTCCATGATGTCACTATGCTCTGCTGTGCCCTGTGGACATGTCAGGACATCGTGATTGACAGTTGCAATGGAGACTAGAACGCAGCATTTCTACTGAGTGCTTTTCTCCATTGTAACCGTGATCTGAAGATCACTGTTAGAATTACTCTATGGGGAAAAGTAAAAAAAAAAAAGTAAAAAAAGTACAGAAACAGAAAAAAAAATGTAAAAACACAAAAAATAAAATAAAAAACACGTACAGCGCCCTTTTTCCATTTACAAACGGAAATCGCTCTAATAAAGATCAAAAATAAAAGTACGTATATTTGATATTGTCACATGTGTAACAACCTACTCTATAAATTTGTCACATTATTTAACCCGCACAGTGAACACCATAATCCCCCCAATAAGAACAGTCAAAGATTTGCGATTTTCATTCATCCTGCGCACATAAAATGGAATAAAAAGTTATAAAAAAGTCATATAAACACCAAAATGGTACCATGAAAATATCGTCTCATCCTTTACACAGCTCTGTAACACACTTTTTTTTTTTTAAAAAGAACTTCAACATAAAAAAAACTATATAAATTGGGTAATCGTTAAGTATTTTCTTCACCCAGCCTTCCAAAAAATGGATTTAAAAGCAATTAAAAGTCTTGTCCCCCACAAAATTATAACAATAAAAACATCAACTCATCCTGCAAAAAAACAAGCCACTCCGTGCACAGAAAAATAAAGTTATGGCTCTCAGACTATGGCGATGCAAAAACATGTTTTCCTTATTGAATAAGGAGCATTAAAACAAAAAGAATATGCAAATTGGGTATCGCTGTAATCGTATCGACCTGCTGAATAAAACTAGGATGTCATTTATACCGCACGGTGACCGCTGTAAAATATAAAAATAAAACACACTGCTAGGATTGCTATATTTTGTTCAGACTATGAAAATGTAAAAACTAAATTTTTACACAATAGAAATGCATTTGTAAAAAGTAATAAAACAAACTATATAAGATTTATATCACTGTAATCATACCGACCCACAAAGTAAAGTCATGCCACACAGAGAACGCTGTAAAAATGAAAAACAAAAAACAACAGCATTTCCCTTTCTCTCCCATTTTCATGGCCCAGTGCTTTAAAAAAAAAACTATGGAGGACCTTTGCGCTTAAAATGCCCAATACAGCCATAGACTAGATCCCTGCAGGGTGTTGAATCCCATATCCAACGAGTTCTGAAAGTTTTCACATGTTATGGTTCTTTAGAGGCTTTGCAAATGCGACATGGTCCCCCATCAAAATCTGCATTCCAAAAGCCAAAGAGCGCGCCCTTCCATGTACGCTATGCCATGCGCCCACGCAGCACAGTACACCCCCCAATCGGGTATTGCCAAACTTGGAAGAAATTGTGTAACAAATTTTGGGGTGCTGCTTTTTTTCCAGGAATCTTTTTCACCTAAAAATTGCAGATTGTTGGAATTTTTTTTTTCATTTTCACAGCCGTACACTAAAAACAATTTGTGAAACACCCGTGGGTCGATATACTCACTACACCCTCGGATATATTCCTAAACGGGTGTAGTTTACAGTATAGGGTCTTTTTACGGGTGGTTGTTACATTTTAGCACCTATGGGTGTCCACAAACCTGAAATGGCACCTAAATAAAATACCAAGCTGCCAAAGCAAATAGGATTATGAGGTGTATTAAAAGGGGAATAGGTGCAGATGATGAGAACATTATTCTCCCATTCTACAAGTCACTGGTTAGACCACACATGGAATATTGTGTACAGTTTTGGGCACCAGTGTACAGGAAAGACATTGTAGACCTTGAACAGGTACAAAGACAGGCAACAAAAATAATAAAAGGACTGGGTGGACTGCAATACCCAGAAAGTTTAGCTAGATTAGGGTTATTTAGTTTAGAGAAAACACTGCGTCGGGGAACATAATAAATATGTTTAAATACATTGAAAGTCAATATAGAGATCTCTCTCAAGATTTATTTATACCCAGGACTGTATCCAAAACAAGGGGGCATCATCAACGTCTTGAGAAACGAAAGTTTCTACATAAACATAGAAAGGGATTCTTTACTGTTAGAATAGTGAGACTGTGGAACTCTCTGCCTGAGGAACTTGTCGTGGTGAATTCAATAACAGAGTTTAAAAAGGGTTTGGATGGATTTCTGGAACGTAATAATATAACAAGTTATAGTGACTAGGATTCTGGAGTAGGAGTCATTGATCCAGGGATTATCGTTTTGCCAGATTGGAGTTGGGAAGGAAATTTTTTCCCTAAAATGAGGACAATTGGCTCTTGCCTCAATGGTTTTATTTGCCTTCCTCTGGATCAACACCTTAGCACAACAGGCTGAACTGGATGGACGTCTTGTCCTTTTTCGGCCTTACAAACTATGTAACTATATAAGTATGTATTGAAAAGGAGACCCCAAAGTCCAGTAGGTGCTTCTCCTATTCTGAGGTTTGTGGCTGAGCCAAATAGCGCAGAAAGGCCACATATGGGATATCTCTAAAAACGTCAGAATAGGGGGAATCAACATTGAGTTGCATTTCCCTGGTCACATCTACCATATTCCATTGAATAATGGATAAAAATTCAAAATCTGCAAAAAAAATGAAATTTAACTTTGCTTGAATTTGTGAAATACCTGATGGGTTAATAAACTTCCTAAATGCTGTTTGTAATACTTTAAGGGGTGTAGTTTCTAAGATGGAGTAATTTATGGGATATCTAACATACAGGCCCCTCAAAATCACATCAGAACTAGTCCCTAAAAAAATCTATGTTGCAAGATTTCTTGAAAATTTGAAAAATTTCTACTAATTTCTAAGCCCCCTAAAGTCATAAAAAGATAAAAAGACATTTAAAAAATTATGCCAACCTACAGCTGAGATATGGTAAATGCTAGTAAACTATTTTGTGTCTTACACGCAGACATTTTTCAACTTTGAAAATGGCAAATTTTTCCAAATATTCACATTTTGATATTTTTCACAAAACAAAGGATTGTATTGAAGAAAATTTCTTATTAAGTTAAAGCACAATGTGTCATGAGAAAGTCTATGAATCATATAGATAGGTAAAAATATCAAAAAGTTATTCTCGCATAAATTGACACACATCCGATTAAAAAAATGGGGCTCTGTCAGAGAGGTCAAAACTGGCTGCAGCGGTAAGGAGTTAAACTAAGGTGTGTCCTGTAATTAGCATCACAAGTGTCTTCAAACTTTTAATTAGTCAGTCTGACTATTTGAAGGGGTTTTCTCACTATAATGTAGGGACAGATAAATCAAGATTTTAAAAAAAAATATATGGTTCTTTTGATATTGCCCTGGTCAAGAGATAAGAGATTTTATCTTCTCCGAGTGTCTCTAGGTTACTGTCCATATCTCCCTTCCTGATTAGACAGAGAGCAGGTGTAACGGCTGAAGTAGTGGATCCTCTGGACCACCGCAAGCAGTGGTAATGGCCGCACCAGGGAGCGGGGTCTAAGTAGGTCCTGGTTTTCACCAGAGCCCGCCGCAAAGCGGAATGGACTTGCTGCTGCAGGAGTCCTACCAGGTCGCTACCCCTAGCGTGACTAGCTTGCGGTGGCAGCAGAGGTGCAGCGAGATACCAAATCATAACACCAAACTCGTAGTTGTGGACAGGCAAACAGGTCGGGGCAGGCGGCAAAGGTTCATGGTCAAAAGACGTAGGCGAAGGGGCAGCAACATAGAAGACACTAGGACGCACACTGGAACGCTTTCTTTAAAGACAAGGGCACAATAGATCTGGCAAGGAAGTGCCGGAGGTGGTACCAATATATAGGACCAGCGGACGGCAATTAACCAATTACCGGCGCGCTGGCCCTTTAAATCTGGAAGAGCTGCTGCGTGCGCAGCAGCCGGCAGAGAGCCATGGGTGGACAGGAGCACGGCTGGGTAAGTGCTGGCTCCCAGGGAAGCGAGTGCGTCCGCGGCCCGACATGCGGATCGCGGTGCCACTTGTCCCTAGTGCGGGGGGAACCAAGGGGACACAGGTGCGCCCGCAGCAAACCCTGTGGGCTGTGGAGCCACCCGTGACAGCAGGGCATGTCTTCTATGAGCCTTGATCTAAATCCTATTGAACATCTGTGAAAAGATTTTTTGATTTTTATGAGAAGAGTGAAGAAATCAGGCGATACCTTTTTCAGGCTATATAACATCTTGTCTGAAGAAGAGAGCTAGTTCTCTCGAAAGCTCACCATCAAATATACTCAGTTAGCCTGAAAAAGGTATCGCCTGATTTCTTCACTCTTCTACTACTTTCTATGGCTAACACGGTACAACATTATACTACTATTGATTATTATGAAAAAGCCTTCTTTATCAAATCTGACGTGTCACTAAGTGGTAATAACTTTTAAAAACTTATACCTGTCCATGCTATTTAGATATTGTTTTGTGACATATTTTGATTAAAGTTAGTAATAAATTTTGGTTTATACAGTCCTTGGTTATGTATGAAAAACTTTTAAAAAATTGTGAAAATTTGGAAAAATTCAATGAGATTTTATATTTCGGGTGTTTTCTGTAATGGTCCTCACCTTTGTGTCTTTGGTACTAAAAAGAAACCTCTGGGAGGTAATCTGAATGAAATAGTCTCTACCCCAGTAATATGTTCAGAATATTTAGGTTTGAGTTACATTGATTATTTGTGTATTTTCACTAGAAAGCCTCCCCAGCGTTTAGTTGATATAATAAAGCCTTCTCCTCCTCTTTCTGCATTGATGTGATAACGAGGCTATAATATATGCGATTGAGTTTTCTGATATTAATGTGTTATGATATACCTATATAGTATTACCTTTTAGGGTGATTATCTAATTGTGAGTCATCAAGTATTGCCGTTAGTATGGGGGAGTGGTTGTAGCGCAGCTGACTACCTCATTGGTGCCATTTCTATGAGGGTTGCAAGCAGAGGTACTGTTTGTACACCTCCGAGGATAGATGTCAGCACATCTGCGCAAGTGTGGCTGTGTGAATGAAGCCATTGAGATCAGAAGGGCTGTCATGCGCATGTGCGATAGTATATCTTGAATATGTATAACTGACGCCAGGCCTTCTCAGCAAGCCGAAAGTATGGAGGCTATGGGAATCATCATGCGCATATGCAGAAATGACGTTGATGGATTTCCAGCATAGTGAATTAACGCTTGCGCAGAGAAGATCTAAACACGCCGGAAGAGATGGAATAATGCCGGTAAGTTCTTTGTGATTGGTGCCTCGAATGAGAGGAGGGGCTTTTCTGTGAATATTTAAGTGATGCTATTCTTTATGGATCTGATGCCAGTAGAGCTTCATCCTACGTAAGAGCTAAAGGGCTCCATTAAGGGTCTATTTGTACCATGCCATGAGTGAATATCCCCTTAGGAACCCCTGTATATCATAGGGGGGAAACGCGTTGGGATTCATGGGCTTGGTGTTCATCTGATGATACAATATAAGCAGATAACTATAAATTGTTTATCTGTAAAATAGTCCCCATTTTTTGTCCTATCAAGGGAAAGGGTGTTAATAGGGAGAGCCACCAATAGATGGGGCCATCCCTTTCGAGACGAACTCTCCATCCTTGTTTACAGGTATTAAAATAGGGCAAGGATAAGGTATATCCATGAGTTGGATGGTGCATTATATTGGTTTTGTAGTCCTTATCTATTTAAAGTGTGCCTAAGACTGCCTGGTATATGCATTTTTTGATTGGGATAAGCGTATTAGTATATTTATTATGGAGAATATTTTGGCATTTGTATAACTCTGTGAAGATACTTCCTTTTGTATTGAACATTTTGTATTTTGGATGTGCTAATTAGATAATGTTAGGCATTTTTTAGCTGAGGTTATTAAAAGCGATAGTTTAAATTAAGGCCTTTTAGTCTTTAGTCTGTGAGTTTTTTTGCCCTGACGCTGTTCCCAACTACTGTCCCTGCCATTTGGGGGTGCCCGACTCCTTAACAGGTCGGCCCCAACCGAAGACTGCAGGATACTCTGAATAAGTGGAAACACAGGACAAAGATGAAGATAGGTCAGCAACAGTCGGGAGAAGAAGTACAGAATCACAAGGCAGGGGGATAGTCGATAACAAAGCCAAAGTCAGGTAACAGGATTCAGCAAGGAAGAATAAGGCTAGCTACAGGCTCAATAGAATACCAATATAGTAGGCAAAGGATGAAAGTACAATAGCCCTTACACTTGTATAGCTGAACGAGGTGATGGGTGGAAGCAACAGAAGACCGGATGGGGAAGCAAGATTGTCAATCAAAAGGAAATAGGATAACTAATAGAGGATACTTGACCACGGGCGTTGGCCAGGAATTAATTAAATACAGAGCAGGGAATGACCGAGTTCACACTGGTGAACACAAATAAAGGCATTATGGATGAAACCGCGGTTTTTGGTGCAACGGCCATGGCCGATGACCAGAGCTCAAGGCTGGGGGTCTGACAGGCAGCATCATGACAGAAATGGTATAGGTTTTTCAGTCCACAGTTTCGTACGTTCCTTTAAGGGTCCCAACTGCTCAATAACTGGGTTACTACAAACTGGGGTCAATGGACCGTCTGTGGTGAAGACTTTGTACATGTAACCATGTACACGCAAAGCTTGGAAAGTGTTTTGTGTAACCCATGGTAAAATACACACATAAAATGTAACATTTTGAAAATGGTGAAAGACAGATTGTCATACATCACAAAAAAAGTTTATAACTAGTAATTACCATAAGTCTACTTTATATTGTTATACATTTTTAAATGTATTTCAAATTTTATGAGAAGTTAGGAGGCTTACAAGTTTTAACAACAATTTTTCAAATTTTCAATAAAATTACAAATAGATTTTTTTTAGGGACTATTACTCAATTCAGATGTGAAACTAAGGGGCCTTTATGTTAGACACCCTTATAAATCACTTCATTACACCCCTAATGTTATTTAAAACAGCACTTAGAAAGTTAATCAACTCTTTAAATGTTTTACAAGAATTAAAGAAAAGTGGAGGTGAAATCTCACAATCTCAATTTTTTTTTGCAGATTTTCAATTTTAATCCATTATTTTATAAAAAAAAATTAATATGTATTCAAAGAAAAAAATAACTCGATATTAGGTTCCCTGAATATTATTTTTTTTTTAAATAAATATTCAATAATTAGCCCCAGTGTGTTGTTTGACTTAATCACAGGCCTTGGAATTGAAGGTGCACCTACTGGATTTTGAAACTTCCATTTTATTATGATATTTTGCTGGCAATTTTCCGACAAAATTTGTTTCGGTACGAATTACTTTGGGACGAATCGTGTTAAAAAACAGCTATTTCCAGGCTGCACAGAGCCTGCAGGGTGCTGTAGAACGTTGTGCCATGCTTAAATATGCAGAGGGAGCTTGGTTTGGTCTTCATACAATGTTGTGTTTTAGTATGACATGCACATGACTGCCGCCGCTCTTAGAATCGCTTCACTATAAAATTCCCTGGGCACTTAAGAGGGCAAAACTGACCAAAGAACTGAAGCGGGAATGTAGCCTGATAAAGTCATGGCAGTGAAAACTGAAAAAAAAACAAGCTGGGAGCTCAGGTGGCAACATCAGTGACAGAGTGTGGAGATGACAGCAGCAGCCACAGCAGCATGAGGTCAGAGAGTGGCCCAATGAAATTCTGGAGGTGGCAAAAACAGGAATAGGCCACAGAGTGGCACAATGACACAGTGTGGAGGGCACGACAGCAGCCACAGCAGCAGTATGAGGCCAGACAGTGGCACAATGACATTCTGGAGGTGGCAAAAACTGGAGTAGGCCACAGAGTGGCACAATGACAGTGTGGAGGTCACAGAAGCAGCAGCATGAGGTCAGACAGTGGCACAATGACATACTGGAGGTGGCAAAAACTGGAGTAGGCCACAGAGTGGCACAATGACACAGTGTGTAGGTCACGGCAGCAGCCACAGCAGCAGCATGAGTTCAGAGAGTGGCACAATGACATTCTGGAGGTGGCAAAAACAGGAGTATGCTACAGAGTGGCACAATGACAGATAGTGGAGGTGACGGCAGGAGCAACAGCATGAGGTCAGAGAGTGGCACAATGACAGAGTGTGGAGGGCATGGCAACAGCCACAGCAGCAGTATGAGGTCAGAGAGTGGCACAATGACATTCTGGAGGTGACAAAAACAGGAATAGACCACAGAGTGGCACAATGACACAGTGTGGAGGTCACGGCAGCAGCAGCATGAGGTCAGACAGTGGCACAATGACATTCTTGAGGTGGCAAAAACTGGAGTAGGCCACAGAGTGGCACAATGACACAGAGTGGAGGTCACGGCAGCAGCAGCAGCAGCAGCATGAGGTCAGAGAGTGGCACAATGACAAATTCTGGAGGTGGCAAAAACAGGAGTAGGCCACAGAGTGGCACAATGACACAGTGGGGAGGGCACGACATCCGCAGCATGAGGTCAGACAGTGGCACAATGACATTCTGATGGTGGAAAAACTGTAGTAGGCCACAGAGTGGCACAATGACACAGTGTGGAGGTCACGGCAGGAGCAGCAGCATGAGGTCAGACAGTGGCACAATGACAAATTCTGGAGGTGGTAAAAACAGGAGTAGGCCACAGAGTGGCACAATGACACAGTGTGGAGGGCCCAGAAGCAGCAGCATGAGGTCAGACAGTGGCACAATGACATTCTGGAGGTTGCAAAAACTGGAGTAGGCCACAGAGTGGCACAATGACACAGTGTGGAGGTCACGGTAACAGAAGCATGAGGTCAGGCAGTGGCACAATGACTTTCTGGAGGCAGCAAAAACAGGAGTAGGCCACAGAGTGGCACAATGACAGACAGTGGAGGTGACGGCGGCAGGAGCAACAGCATGAGGTCAGAGTGGCACAATGACACAGTGTGTAGGTGACCGCAGCAGCAACAACAGCAGCAGCAGCATGAGGTCAGAGAGTGGCACAGTGACAGAGTGTGGAGGTGGGTGGCAATACCAGTCCCTGGTAAAGATGGTTGATGGCAGATGGAGAAACTGTCAGCAGATGTGTGGCATGAGGCAGATAGCGGCATCAGAATAGTGGCTGAGGCAGGTAGTTTGAACCCAGACTCATTTCTCACAGTTTGAGTGAGGCGTCATGGCTGATGTAGTCTGACGCCCTAAGACATTAGTGTGTGGAAATCCTGGCCGATCCACGCATTCATCTTGACAAAGGTCAGTTGTTCCACATTTCCCGTGGACAAGAGGGTTCTCCTTGGGGTAACTATGGCCCCCGCCGCACTGAACACCCGCTCTGATGCCACACCACTGGCCGAGCAGGACAGCTTCTCCACTGCAAACTCGGCAAGTTGCGGCCACACATCCATTTTGACTGCCCAGTAGTCCAGGATATCTTCTAACTGGGGTGGCAGAGTGCTGTCCAAGTAGGGCCACCACCCGTTGGTTTAGGGACTGCTCCAGGTCCTGTGCTTGCTGGCGACTGCCCTCCTCACTAGGCGGGTGAAGGAAGCTGCTCATCAGTGACTCCAGACTTAGGTTGCTGCTGATGGAGCTGGTATGCTCCTACCCCCCACTTTCCCCAGCAGCTGCGGCAGTAGTACCGTGAGCGCTGAAAAATCCCCGGTCAGACCTGTCAGAGGAGGGACGATGCCACACAACGGCCAGCGGCCAACTGACTACGGAGGATTTCCTATAGTAATTTGAGTTTGTCCTCCCTTTCAATAGCTGGGAAAAAGGCTCCAATTTTTGGACCCGGTGTGAGGGTCCAATAGGGTGGAGAACCAGAAGTCTTCCCTCTGCCGGTTTCTGATATTAGCTGTCACTAGCCAGGCAAATCAGCATGCTGTGGGCCATCTGCAAAAATGACTCCGAGGGGCTCCCTGCCTCCATCTCCACTGTATATGCCCCGGTGCTTGCGGGTCATCTGCCGTCTTCCTCATCTCCATCTACCTCCTCCAGCTGCTCCTGCTCCCCACTCTTTGTCACCTGGGTAGAAAATCCCCTCATTTCAACCAGACAATGCTTCTGCTCCAATGTCCTCCTTCTCCTCCATTTCAGTCCCCACCGGACTCATGTGGCCGCGAGATGTAGTCGCCACGTCTCCAGTCCCCTGCCCAGACAGATTTTTCAGCATCTGTTCCAGGACATGAAGCAGTGGAATGACGTTATTCATCCCGTGGTCCTGGCGACTGACAAATAACGTTGCCTCCTCAAATGGCCTCAGCAAACGGCAGGTGTCATGCATGAGCTGCCACTGGCTGACATCAAAGTTACACAGGGGAGTACTCCTGTCCGCCTGGATCATCAAAAAATCATTAATGGGCCCTTTCTCTGTTCATACAGTCGGTCAACATGTGCAGGCTGGAATTCCAAAATGTGGAAACATCGCATATCAGAGTGTGTTGGAGGAGGCCGTTTTTGCCGCTTCAACTCGAGGAGGGTGTTCTTGGCTTTGTAGGAATGGATAAAGTGCATGCACAGTTTCCTGGCCATTTTCAGAATCTTCTGAAGATCGGTGGAAGACTTCAGGAACCTTTTCACAACCAGATTGAACACATGCGCCATGCAGGGCGCATGGACCATCCCTCCTCGGTGCAGCGCGGAAAACCATGTTACTCCCCTTGTCCGCCACCATGGTTCCGTCACCATTTGCAGTTGGCGCGGAGAAAGCCACACATCGATTTCTTGCTGCATGACGCGGAGCAGTTCCTCCCCTGTGTGACTTCGTTCGCCGAGGCAAGCCAGGTGTAGAACTGCGTGACACCGCTTTGCCCTACACAGGTGGTATGATGGAGCAGTTCTTGTGGTGGCTGAGATGGTGGTGGTGGTGGAGGAGGCGGTCATTGGCGCAGGAGCCGCAGTTTGACAACGTGCAGGAGAAAGCAGCGTCTCCTGTCCAAGTTGTTGGTGTGCCTGGGCAGGAAGCACATTCACCCAATGGGCCGTAAAGGACATATACTGGCCCTGACCGTAGTTACAGCTCCAGACGTCCGCGCTGCCGTGCACCTTGGAACAAACCGATAAGCTCAAGGACTGGCTCAGCTTCTGTTCTACATATTTATGAAGTGCTGTTACTGCCTTTTAGTTAATGAAATTTTGTCTTGAAACTCTCCATCTCGGCTCGGCACAAGCCATTAGTTCTCTGAATGGTGCAGAGTCCACTGGCTGAGGGAACCGATGGGACAGAGGCAGGTTGAGGACAGATGAGGGCCGCTGACCTGCTCCCGGGCCCTGCCAACTAAGGGTTGTGTCTGACGTTCCCACTCTTGGCTGGGGTTGTCAGATGTCATCTGGCAGGAAGTGGATGACCTAGTCAACCAATCAAGAACCATTTGGTTGCTGAACAACACACGGCTGTTAGATGACACCGGCAGTTCTGGCCTCACCGTGTGTACCCTGCTGCGACGTCCCCTTGCTGGGCTGCGACCTGGGCCTGCTCCAGGAATGTTTGTGCCACTGCCACTCGCAGGTAAGGAGCCTGCCACCTCTCTGTCTGACATACTGTTTGTTCTAAAATGTACAGACACTGTTTGATGAAGATATCTGTATATGATAAATACACACCCTGTATTTGACTCCAAATGAACCCAGTAACAAGCTTGGGTAACCCTTGGATATAAATTGCGCTCCACAAATGGCCAGGAAAAATGTACTTGTATGTGTCGTTTAAAAACACTGTGTATTTTACTGAATGTAAAAGCACAAACAGGCTTAATTAACCTTCGGATATGAATTATGCTACAGGCAAAATTGCTTCTTTGGCGGTGAAAAAGAAGGTTTCTTTTAGTGACCACAACAGCAGAACAACGCTTAATTAACCCCTGGATGTAAATTGCGCAAAAGAATTGAGCAACCAAAAACTACCAGCTTTGTAGCGTGTTACAATGGCGTGTATTTTACGGTACACAGCAAGAGAAAAACTTGTAATTAACCTTCGGTTATGAATTATGCTACAGGAAAAATGTCTTTTTTGGCGGTGAAAAAGACGGTTTCTTTTAGTCACCACAACAGCAGAACAATGCTTAATTAACCCCTGGATGTAAATTGCGCAAAAGAATTGAGCAACCAAAAATGAAGTGGTATTTGGATTGTAAAAATGCTGTTTCTTTAAATGAATACAACAGGAACAGGCTTAGATAACCATTGGATATTCAATGTGCTGTGAGCAGATAGCATTAAAATGTATATGCAGCTGCATTGGACGCACACTGGACTTCAGTTCCAATACCCCACAAAATCAGAATTAGAACGTTAAGAGAAGCAGTCTCTGAGACAAGCTGTGACACCCCCCAAAAATCGCTGTATAAAAATGAGTTCTTTAGTAAGAGATATCATAAGCAGCCGTGGCAGCACCTTCCCTAATCAGTACAGTGAGAGCGGTATGAGCTCCCAGCGTCGCGCCCGGACTTATATAGTGCGGTGACGTCACAGAATCCCGCCGGTCTCTGATTGGCTTCATCTCTGCACATGTCAGGCAGGCTATGCCCTTCTTCCTCCCAGAGTTCTTTGCCCCATGTAACGCCATGTGCTCGCAGCCATTTTATCAATCAAAAGCACACTTCGTTCACGCAAAGTACCCCAAACTTCGACTTCGTTCAGAACCGAAGTTTTCCTGAAATTCTAAACAAATTCCACTTCGTTAGAATCAATTCGCCCATCTCTACTGGCAATATATCAGGTTCGATGACACCTAAAAGGTGCTAAAAACTAAAAAAAAAACACCCCCTAAAAAACCCCATTATAAAAACACCCCAACAAGAATTCATTGAGGGGTGTAGGGAGAATATTGACCTCACAGGTGTTCCACAGAAATTTTTAGAATTACGCCATGAAAATTTTTCAAAACAAATTAACTTTTAGCCCCAAATGTCACCTATAGCCCAATTTTTTTCCTTAGTGCAGCAATACAACATGTATGATCATAAGGTACATTTTGGATTCAAAAGGGAAGGGAGTGTACCTTGGCTTTTTGAGCATAGATTTTGTTGGAATGGTTAGATGTCCTCATGTCGCACTAGCAGAACCCCTCTCCACCCTCCAAGTAACAGAACAGAGAAAATACCCCAAAAGTGACCTCATTTTGGATACTACACCCCCTCAATGAATTCATACAGGGGTATAGTGTGCATTTTGACTCTCATAGTTTTTTGTAGAAATAGGCTGTGAAAATGAAAAATATTTTTTTTCAATAAATTGCACATTTTTTCCCTACATTTTTCATTTTCACAAAATATTCTGGACAAAAAGCACTACGAAACCAGCTGCCCGATTTCTCCCAAGAGTTTCAATACCCCATATGTAGTAAAAGTAGATTTGGGATGCGTGGTGGGTCCCAGAAAGGAAGGAGCGCTATTTGGCTTTTGGAGTGCAGAATAAGCTGGAATGTTTGGAGGACCTAATGTTGTATTAACAAGGACCACCGAGTACCAGAAGAGGGAAAATCCCCCACAAGTGACCCGATTTTGGAAACTACACCCTCTCAACAAATTCATCTAGGGGTATAAAGATACATGTTGACCCCACAGGCTATTCACAGAAATTTTTGTGAAAATGAAAAATTACATTTTTCCCCCCAAAAATACACATTTAGTTCAAAATTTTTCATTTTTACAAAGAATGCAAGAAAGAAAGCACCACAAAACCTGGTCAATTTTGTCTGAGTGTGGAATACCCCATATGTGTTCATAAAGTCTATTTGGGACATGTGGTGGGTCTTAGAAGAGCAATTTGAATTTTGGAGTGCACAACAAGCCAGAACATGTGAAAGCCCTCATGTTACATAGTTACATATAGTTACATAGTTATCACGGCTGAAAAAAAGACAAATGTCCATCAAGTTCTACCAAGGGTGGGGAAAGAGGTGGATGAAGAGAGGGGAATAGTGAATGTTTAAGCTTTGTATCCCCTTCTGATAAAGACTTGGATCCCAGAAGGCGAGAACCAATATGTCTTAAATGAATATTTAATTTCTGATCCCAAAATTGCCAGACTGAATCTAGACTTTTATACGGCTACATAAGTATTCATAATTTTTAGTAGTAAGTTGTTATCGAAGCCTTTCTTGAATCCTCAACTGTGACCAGCTTCCCAGACAGGTTATTCCACAGATTTACAATTCTCATTGTGAAGAAGGATTTTCTCAAAAATGTAATCTTTTCTTCTCCACGCAAATGGAAGGTCTCCTTATTTTTGAGGAAGTTTTACATGAAATAGCTTTTCACCATACTTTGTGTAGATAATATCTATATACTTGTATAAATGAATCATGTCTCCCTGGAGTCATCTATTCTCAAGACTAAATAGGTTTAATTCCTTTAACCTCTCCTCATAACTAAGATGCTTTTTTCACCTTGTTACTTTGGTTGCTTGTCTTTGCACTCTCTCTAACTCCAATACATCCTTTCTGTTGCATAAGCAGCCTGCTACTCCCCCCACTCAAGTACCAGAACAGGGGTAATCCTCCAAAAGTGACCCCATTTTGGAAACTACACCCCTCAACAAATTAATCTATAGGTAAAATGTGTAATTTGATGCCAAATGTTTTTTGTTTTTAATACAATTATGCATGTAGAGGTATAAGGTGAAAATCACAATCCTGTATTTAAACTATACCTTTTCACAATTACACTGGCATGTGCGACAAACCGGGTGACTGGGACAGAGGGCCTTTAAGGTTGTCACGGGCGATGGTATGGGACGAGGGTATGGTGGCTTTGTTACCAGGCCCTTCCTGACTGCAAGAATGTTCCTTGCAAGAAATACTACAAATTCTATATGAACAGAGGATTTATACCAATATATCACTGCAAATAATAATCCCTGTTAAAACATAACTTTTACTAGACTATTTAAAATATTAATATCTAAACCCCTATATATTACCACTGCATACCTAGATGATACAGCATACTGTGCACTATCTGCCAGTGGAGTAATCGCCCCGATAAAGAGCGGCTCCGCTTTAATGACAGACAATATCACTACATGCGTGTATAAACACCTTTAAATCCCAGCTATCCCGACGCGTTTCCCCCATACAATTCTAGGGTTCATCAGGGGATTCAAAATTTCTCTCACTGTGGAAAAAGAATACGCTATATACAACGCATATACTACAACACATGTACTTCCAAATTAGATAAGTGGACTGATACTTAGCTCAAGTGCTGCCAGGTATAATGACGATAGTTCCCGCGGCACCTCTAGTACGCTGGCACCCAAGATAAGAGGGATACAGGATACAGGAGCTGTATCCCTCTTATCTTGGGTGCCAGCGTACTAGAAGTGCCGCGGGAACTATCGTCATTATACCTGGCAGCACTTGAGCTAAGTATCAGTCCACTTATCTAATTTGGAAGTACATGTGTTGTAGTATATGCGTTGTATATAGCGTATTCTTTTTCCAACAGTGAGTGAAATTTTAAATCCCCTGATGAACCCTAGAATTGTATGGGGGAAACGCGTCGGGATAGCTGGGATTTAAAGGTGTTTATACACGCATGTAGTGATATTGTCTGTCAATAAAGTGGAGCCGCTCTTTATCGGGGCGATTACTCCACTGGCAGATAGTGCACAGTATGCTGTATCATCTAGGTATGCAGTGGTAATATATAGGGGTTTAGATATTAATATTTTAAATAGTCTAGTAAAAGTTATGTCTTAACAGGGATTATTATAATGTTCCTTGCAACCCAACCCCACACAATGCCAACAGCTGAGACAGTCACTGCAAACATAGGCTTGAGGGCAACAGTTGCTTTACTAGAAGCTGGAACCGTTGGTATAATACAGAGTAATACTGGTACAGTCTCTCGTGGGTAGGCCACAGTAGAATACAGCTTTGTTAAGGAGCAATTAGGAGTAATCTGAGTCTTGGAGCTGTATGAGTACTTTAGTACTTGTAGAAGAGATGCAAGTATGCTTTGAAAGTAGCAGTTTTAGAATCTTGAGAAGTTGGGAGCAGTAGTAGAGTAGTAAGGAGTTGTTACAGACCTGATCCAGAGGGGTGATACCTTCAGCTGAACGAGGCAAGGGTCAGAAAATACTGAGCTTGAGACCTGAGAACTTGACTCTGCCAACGCACACTGGACCACTGACATGGAAGCCAGGACAAAGTTAGTTGGAGTTGGGGGACCCTCGAACACACTTCTGACTAGGCAGTAGGCTCTTAAACAATATACATTGGTAGTCCCACTGGAAACTGAAGTAGACCCATGGAAATCCTTGTTGCGTGCTGGATACAGCCGCAGCTGGGCTGTAGTAGAGGAGACATGTGCTCTCTGTGGAGTCTCATGCTTTTACTCCTTCCTTCTGGAACTTTCCATCTCAGACTGGTTACTCTAAGGCTGCAAAGAGAGGTCCCCTGGTTGGCTTACATGGCTGAACCACTTATCCAATCAGGTTACTAGCTGATAAACTCCTTGATTGCTCTAAACAGTGGGAAAAATAAGTGCAAGAAATATGCAGTTTGGATCACTAGGTGGTGCTGGAATACTGTAGGAGAAACACATATGAACAATTGCAATAGAACGGAATAGAAAAATGTCTGGGATTTAAGTATGTGAGCTCACATTGGACACTAAGCATAGAGGGGTGGACTAGTGAACGAGTTGTAGTGGCTGTAGGCTACTCATGAAACAGGTAGACGGGACAAGGTTCTGTTTCGGGCTACTACACATGCCTTGCACAAAAGTGAAAAATTAGATTTCCAAACCAGATCTCCTCATTCTAGGGACACCCTACATGTCACCCTTAGTATTTAACTTGCCCCTTTAACAGGTCTATGATAAGACATAGCAGCCATGTGCTCTGCTTGCCTATTTTGGTGAATGACCAAATGTGTGCTGAATATTGCACATGCGGTCATGTGAACTAAAATAATAAAACATCCTAATGTCACCCCATTTTAAAAGGTACACCCCTCAAAGAAAATTCAAAGGATGCCATTAAAATTTCAACCTGACAGGTGTTTCATAAACTTTATTCCCAGATATTATTTTGCAGTAAAAAGGGGAAATATTCAAACTGTCATTTTTCCCCTAGTACCACCAGGTTACTGCACAATACAATCTGTGTAAGGTTTAATACATCAGGTAACAGTGCAAATGAAAAAAGGGTAAAAGAATGCTTAAATTAGTAATCCATGGATGAGTGCTACAGTTTAAAGCATTCTTTTATGAGGAGGCCAGATTTATCAGGGCATGTTTCACACTGGTGAATTGTGTCCTTTAAGAACTCCTTTTCATAGTACACTTTGCACCGTCTGTGTCCTTCCCTTTTTACCAGTGAAGGGGACTTCACTAGAGAATTGCTGCCTTAGTACAATACAGGGGATGTCATTTGAAGTGTTGGGGTTTTTGCCAAAAACGTGCACCTTTATTAATAAGTAATAATAAGTAATAAATATCTGGCCTGTACAATGGTAAAGAATAAAAGTGTTGTACAACAACATCTGCACAATGAGCATGGCCAGCTTTTTGTACTACACTTTGGTTTTATGTGTGGCACTGTACAGCTTTCAGCACCTGGTCCAAAAGGTCAGTCCCTTCCCATGTACCCATTGCAATCTAGAATATAATTGGGTTTTTGGGTGACTGTACTGGTACCTCTTACAGGGGCAGAGGTAGGGTTGGTGTCATGACAGGTGGTCAATATAAAAAGACGTTCGTATATTTGACCAACATCAGGTGTTCCCTGGATTGAGTCCCCGAACAATTGCACAACAAATGTCTTAGAGGTTGTCCCCATGGCACAGGTTTTCAGTCGGTATTACAGACGGTTTTCGGATTTGAAAGCCATCTGTAAACTGACTGTCAACCTTTAACATTGACTTTACTGGAAAATCCATGTAGCGGTCCCCACTGCACGGATTTTCTACCAGATGGTTTTTGACACTGCTGGCAGTCTGAAGAACTTAGAACATGTTCACACTTCTACGTGGTTTTTGGGTGGCACATGAACATGGGGGAGGGCTTGAATCCGCAAACCACGGACAAAAGTCATCCCCCTGTGTGCTAAAAAAAAGACCAGATACCGGTCAGTATTTCCCGACTGGTATTTGGTCTCTGCCGTGTAAAGGCACCTTTAGGGAGTTCCCTCCGATTTCTGCACACAGTTCTACATGCTGCTGTATGTCTGCAGCTGAAACACTTAAAAAGTGCAATGCTGATATAAAAAGCTGTCCATGTACATGTGATAACCTTTATCCAACAGTGGTTGCAACAAATCCCGCACTCTCTTTCCACCGATTTTCAGGGAAGGGGGGACATTATCTTTCCCCTCATAAACTCTAAACCTATGGGTGTACCCCAGACATGGGCATAGTACGGCCCGCGGACCGCATCCGGCCCGGTAGCTAGTCAGATGCGGCACACGGCCTACGATGCCCAGGTCTACTTATAGTAGCACTGATGGCCCGTCATGGCTGGGTAACGCTGAAAGACTGCGGCGGGCCATCAGTGCTACTATTAATATCCCTGGTCTTGGTGAATTGACCAGCGACGCGATGCTCATTCTGCCGCTGCCTCTCCTCGGTGCACAGAGTAATCACTGAAGTCATGCCACCAGCCTCGAGCAGAAGAGGAATGCGCTTGGCTGGGAAAGAGGTAGGGGGGTATTAGGGGTTTTTATTTTTTT
>JAODAL010062938.1:0-19496 GCA_025379985.1 Phyllomedusa bahiana
ATTGGTAATTTTTCAAATTTTTCATGATACTTTGATATTTTTCACAAATAAACAAAGACTTTTTGGACCAAAATTTCTTACTATCTTAAAGCACAATATGTCACGAGAATCTATGAAACAAATGGATAGGAAAAAGTGTCAAAAAGTTACTCTCACATAAATTGACACATGCCAGATTTAAAAAATGGGGCTCTGTCAGTGAGGCCAAAACTGGCTCCGGCGGTAAGGGGTTAAGAATAGTTGAGAGAGAGGGGAATTAATTCCACGTGAAGAGAGCACTGGGTGCAGGCCTTAGGGTCCCCATCAAACTTCGCCGGCATGGACAACCGGAGCTTGGGGCCGATGGATATCACTGGGGCTGCTGCTACAGAGGGAGCCATGGAAGCCGGCTGCTGCTGCTGAGTGGCAAGGAGCTGCTGCATCATGCAGTTAGTTGGTTAAGCTGCTGCGCCTGTTGCATGATCTGCTTCGACTGCTTGGCCACGATGGTGGTGAGGTCAGAGATGCTCGGCAGATGCACCTTTACGGGATCCATGGCCAAATCGAACTGTAATGGTGGGCCTACCAAACAGCAGACCAGAGATGTGGATCCACTGGACCACCGCAAGCGGTGGTATAAGCCATGCCAGGGAGCGGAATCTAAGTAGGTCCAGTATTCACCAGAGCCCACTGCAAAGCAGGATGGACTTGCTGCGGCGGAACGCTACCAGGTCGCTACCCCTGATGTGACCTGCTTGCGGTGGCTGCCGAGGTGTAGTGAGGTACAAAATCGTGAAGCATGCTTGTATTCGGGGACAGACTGGATGGTCGGGACAGGCGGTAAAGGTTCGTGGTCGAGGGATGGTGGCTAAGGATACGGTACACAGTAGAACTATAACGGCTCTAGGGCATTATCGATTCAACAGAGAATCGAGGAAAGGGCAGGGCTTAAATAGAGTCAGCACTCGGTGATAGCAAATCACCGGCGCGCTGTCCCTTTAAATTTAACTGCAGTGCCGCGCGTGCCCTAGGGAGCGAGCGCCTGGCCAGCAACAGGAACACGGTGAGGTGAGTAGGGGCGGAGCTGCAAGTGCGCCCGTGACCCGAGGACTGGGTCACGGTGCCACTCGCGGCAGATGCCGCGGGGATGCGGGTGTGCCCGTGTCCCGAGCCGTGGGTCGTGGGGACACCCATTATAGAGCTGAGGATCTCCATCTGGCCACAGTATGTGCTTTAGTAGCTAAGGAAACCTACGGAATCAATGTGATTTAAAATCAATACCTGATGATTAATCTCCAGGTAACATAAGTTATTGATAAGGAAATGTTCTTATCTGGAAATAAGATAAAAGGAGGTGGATTCTTTGCCACAATGAAGCCACTAAGGAACATTTGCACCAGATGTGCTTAATGTCAACTATTTCATCACATCCTCTAAAACGCTTATCTGAAACCAAGGAAACATCTGATGGTGGCGAGGGAGGACATCTTTTGAAGCAGATTTGAAGCAGTGTCGGACTGGGGTGCCTAATGCCCACCAAAGGAGCTTATTTTAGGAACCCATTGTGCCTCGCTGTCTGTGCCACCTGTATGGTGTCCCGCCCGGTTTTGTTTTAAGTTATATAGACCGATGTGATGACATAAAACACACTAATCTGTGATCAAGATAGAGCACTGGGGCTTCTAAGTCTCCCTAACCTAAGTGCAACAGGACAACCGATGGTCTAAAACATATATTTCCCCTCCCCAAATGATACATTTTAAATAAATAAAAATATATCAAAAGCTATAACACAAAGTACTGAGTATAACATAGTGACTGAATAATACCACCACACTATGATCACATTTCACCACTACATAGTGACTGAATAATACCGCCAACCATTATGAATATAAACCATTACGCCTTGCACACATATAAGTGATTAACAGTTCAGGAACATTTAGTGACTCACAGGTGACGTTTTTTCCCGATGAGTCATTCATGTTCCCTTTTCTTCTCCATCCGGTCCACACCTTCATGCTGACCTCTTCCAGCCAACACTCGTCCCTGCAGATTTGGTCACAAATATCTTAGAAAATTCACTTTTCCAGCAACTCCTTACTTATAGGTAAAAACAGTTGAAACCAGAAGTTTAAATACACTATATAAAAAGACACATACATATGTATGTTTTTCTCACTATTTGACATGAAATCAGAATAAATTTTTACCCGTTTAAGGTCAATTAGCAAAAACTATTTATTTTTGATAAATGCCAGAATAATGAGAGAGAGGGAATTTTTACGGCATTTTTATTACTTTAGTACAAACAAGATGGGAATGTCCAGCCATCATACACTCTAGGAAGGAGTTTACATACACCAGGATTACTATTCCTTTAAACAATTTGGGACAGCCCATATGATGATGTCATGTCTTCAAAAGCTTTTGGTTTATTAGTAAAATCTGAGTTATTTAGAGACACACCTGTGGATGTATATTTAACGAACACCAACAACACACTGCTTCTGTGTGTAACATCATGGGAAAGTATTAATAAAATCAACCACGATATCAGGAAGAGAACTGTGGACTTGCAGAAGTCTGGATTATCCTTGGGTGCAATTTCCAGGTACCTGAAGGTGTCTCATTAATCTGTACAAGCAATTATACACAAGTACAAATAAGATGGGAATGTCCAGCCATCATACCGCTCAGAGAGGAGACGGGTTCTGTGTCTCAGAGATGAACGTGCTTTGGTCTGACATGTGCATATCAACCCAAGAACAAAAGCAAGAGACCTTGTGAAGATGATGGCGGAAGCTGGTAAGATTGTGTCGTTATCCACAGTGTAAGGTGGCAACAGCAGGAAGGGTATATAATGGTGTATATATCCTGGCCAGGGTCCTCGCATATTCCTTCAGCTGCCCAGACACATGCCCCCAAGGTAAGGAGCCTTGGGGGGAATGAAAGGCCAATATTAGATAGGTGTCGACAGTATAGACTGTCGACATATGTTTAACGTTTAATGTTAGCATGGCTTTCAGCCATTTCCTGGGTCAGCCTTTCATTGGGAGTGAGCATACAGCAGGGTGGGTGCTCACTCCCTATGGCTCCGCTCCGGGATTTCCCGGGAGTATATAAGTCAGCAGGTAAGCTGACTATGGTGGTGACAACCCCTGACTACCTTTAAGTCTTGGGTGGAGACCTGCTGGAAAACCAGCAGGGAAAACTTGCAGACTGCCAGTAAGCTGGTCTATGTTAGCTAGAGCCCAGACGGGCAGGCGTTTGTTTTTGTTTATGTTTGTGCATGCCTTGCACTTGGATTTCTGTTTGCTGCTAATAAAATACAGAGGCCCTGCATTTTTACACCTGGAATACGTCTCTGTCTCTGCCTGAAAACACGTGAGTCACGATCTCAGAGCCGCTAAAGCTCACGCATGTTGGAGGATGCAAAGGGCAAAATGAGGCGGGAGGGTACTCTTCTGAGACAAGGGAAAAATGTATGCCTGGTGAAAGCGCTACCCAAAAAGTCACGGGTCACGGAAAATTGGGTTGGTGAAGCAGCTAACCAAGCAACGCTAACCCCAGCTGAGGCCGGCCAGCCGCAGGATAAGCGCACGAAGGACCATCGGGGGGCAAGCTGAGATTGAATCGCCCTGTTTAATCGAGACCCACCAACCACAGTGAAAAGGCAACAGCAGGTAAACCAGACGTTGCAGCAACAGCTACAGGCCTTTGCGAGGCCAGAAGACCAACAAGTGCTCAGTTCAAGCCCGCCATTACTTGCCATAGAGACTACCTGTGGGTGACACAACATGAGGTGGCCATTGTGGCAAGCTTACCCCTTTAGGGCAATTATTGGATGTGATTTTCCCCCTTGTTTTGGGAGTTATGGAAATAAAAATAAGTGCATGTATGCTGTGGTACCCGCCTGTAAAAAAACGTATGCCATGGTGATAATGTAGAACCGCTACCTTTTCCATTTTCGGAACTGGCTGGAGACGCAGGGGGAGACCCCTTCTGAGTTGGAACTCTCCTCCTTGCCGGTCTCGAGAGGGAATTTTGGTACAGAACAATTGAGGGACCCTAATTGTCAGAACGCCTGGAAAAGTGTAAAGGTCATATATGGTAATCACAGGAACCAGGGGAGGAGTTGGTGTACCCTCACTTTGCCGTACAAAATAACCCCCTGTACAGGGTGAAAAAGACACCAACCGAGGTGGTAGAGCAGTTGGTGGTACCCAAACCCATTTCCGCTTGGTCCTGGAGCTAGCCCATTCCCATATGTTGGGGGGACATTTGGGGGCGGAGAAAATAGGGAGCGGGGGGGGCGGAACTTTTACTGGCCCGGCATCATAGGGCAGTAGAAGACTTCTGTCAATCTTGTCCGGAGTGTCAGGTCCATCCCCCTAGCCCCCAATTTCCGGAGTCCGCTGGTTCCTCTGCCCTTTATAGAGGTGCCATTTGAGCGGTTTGGCATGGATCTGGTCGGTCCCCTCCCTAAATCGGCCCGAGGACACCGCATATCCTAGTGGTTTTGGTTTTATGCCCCCGTTTACCCCCCGGGCCACACCCCTCCGAAACACCTTTCTCCCGGGGGATAGCTAAGGAGTCTTCTATTTCTTCACCCGTACAGGGATCCCAAGGAGAATCCTGACAGATCAGGGCACACCATTTATGCCCAAGGTTGACCAAAGAGCTGTTGTCGCCTGCTAAAAATTACCCACCTGCGTACGTCCGTGTACCTCCTCAGACCGATGGTCGGGTAGAACGTTTCAATAAGACCTTAAAAAGGGATGTTAAGAAAGGTGGTGGACAAGGACGGGAGGGATTGGATCGCCTGTTGCCCTATCTGATGTTTTCCATCCGGGAAGTCCCACAAGCATCCACGGGGTTCTCTCCGTTCGAGCTGTTATATGGGAGACACCCCCGAGGCTCCTGGACATAGCCAGGGGGGACCTGGGAACAAGAGGGAAACCTTACGGGAAAGTGTCATGGGAGCATAAAACCCGACTTGCAGGACAGGATAGCAGCTGTTATGCCCATTGTAAGGGAGAATATGCAGCAGGCCCAGGAAGCCCAGGCCTGGGTTTACAACAGGACCGCAAGGGTCCGAGCCTTTCAGCCAGGGGACAGGGTTCTCGTACTTGTCCCGACCGTAGAGAGCAAATTTCTAGCCAAGTGGCAAGGCCAAAATGAGATCTGCGAAGGGTGGGTGAAGGGGTGGAACTATAAGGTTTTCCAGCCAGGGAAAAGAAAGCCTTATCAGATCTACCTGTCAACCTAATTAAACCCTGGAAGGACCGAGAAAGTCTGGTGGCTGCAAAGGAGGTCAGACAAGTCACAAACAAGGAGTTACCCCCTGTCCGTATCGCGGAATCCTTGTCAGAGGTCCAGAAGCAGGAAGTCAGGAAATTCCTACAGAGGAACCGAGGGGTCTTCTCTGAACTGCCCGGCCGGACAGACGTCATTAAACATGACATTGTCACCGAGCCCGGTCAAAAGGTATGGTTAAGACCATACAGGGTATCGGAAGCCCAGAGGCAAGCCATATCAGAAGAGGTGAGGAAAATGTTAGCCTTAGGTGTCATAGAGAAGTCCCAAAGTGGGTGGTTTGAGCCCAATTGTGATCATTTCCTAAAACTGG
The DNA here is from genome assembly GCA_025379985.1 of Phyllomedusa bahiana. Lineage (NCBI taxonomy): Eukaryota > Metazoa > Chordata > Amphibia > Anura > Hylidae > Phyllomedusa > Phyllomedusa bahiana. The sequence continues at coordinate 5,615 of JAODAL010062938.1, forward strand.
ATGGTAGCTTGCGGTTCTGTAACGATTTTCCCCAAGTTGAACGAAATCTTTAAATTCGATGCCTTCCCCATGCCAAGGGTCGATGATCTGATCGAGGGGGTTGGGGCCTGCGAGGTATATGACCACCTTAGACCCCACCAAAGGGTATTGGCAGGTTCCCTCACAGATGAGGCCAGTGAGAAAACAGCATTCTCTACCCCAGAGGGACACTTCCCGTATGTAGTCCTTCCCTTTGGTTACATGGGGCCCCTGCGACCTTTCTGAGGCTAATGGACATCATCCTGCAGCCTCATAAAAAGTACGGGAGCCGCATACCGGATGATGTGGTGATTTATAGTGCTGATTGGGATTTCGCATCCCGGCTAAGGTCAAGCAGTCCTAAACGCAATAGGGGCCGCCGGGCTAACAGCCAATCCCTAGAAATGTGCGGGTTTGGGCTAGAGGAGGCTCGTACCTCGGTTACAACATCGGCCGAGGGATCATCAAACCCCAAGTGATAAGCTTGAAGCCATAGGAATTGGCCTCAACCGGGATCCAAAAAGCAGGTTAGAGCCTTCCTAGGCCCTTGCAGGCTATTACAGGAGGTTTGTGCCAGGCTTTGCTTCAATAGCCCCCCTTCAAGCCCACCAAGGGACGAAGTCCACCAGGTAAAGTGGAGCCTGAGGCCGAACAACCCTTCCAAAAATTAAGGGGTTCTATTAAGGGCCTGTTCTGATCCCCCTAACTTCGGGGAAAATTTTCCGTTACAAAAGGCCAGTGTAGGCTTGGGGGCAGTTTTTTCCCAAAAGGAAATTAAGGGGAAAAGAGCACCCCGACGTTTTTACTCACCGGAAATTTCGGGGGGCTGAGAAAAATTATGCCTTTTGTGGAGGGAATTTTGGGCCCTGAAGTGGGCCATTGAGTACTTCATTTTACCGGGTGGGAAGGCAGTTTTAGCGGATTACAAATTCCCCAAAAAGGATGCCCCAAAATAAAGGGAAAACGCAGGAAAACCCGGGTTCCGGCCTACGGGACTTCAAATTCTGTGGGGAAACACCCCCCTGATCCCAAAACAAACGCCGGCGTTGTCTAGAGTGCACAGTTTGGGGGCCATGCTTCCCCCAAAGGTCTGAAAAAGGGGGGGTGGATAGGAAAAGGTGGCAACAGGGGAAGGGGGTATTTTTTGGTTAATATCCCGGCCCGGGGCCCTCGCATTTTCCCTTCGCAGCCCAACCCCCCCCCAAGGAAGGATTTGGGGGGAATTAAAGGCCAATTTAGATAGGTGTCGACAGATAGACTTGACATATGTTAACTTTAAAAGTTAGCCAACTTTCAGCCTTTTTCCGGGGCCCGACCTTTCTTTGGGAGTGAGATGGGCAGGGGGGTTTTCTCATCCCCAGGCTCCACCCCGGGTTTTCCCCGGGGAGTTATGATCAGCAGGAACTGACAGGGTTTTTTGAAAACCCCTGACACCTTTAAGTTTGGGGGGAAGGCCCTGCTGGAAAACCACGGGGAAAATTCAACTGTAGTAATGGTTTTGTAGCAGACCCCAGAGGGAGGGTTGTTTTTGGTTATGTTTGTGCATGCCTTGCATTTGGACTGTTTGCTGCTAATAAAAAAAAGGGGCCCTGTATTTTTACCCCTGGAATACGTTCGTCTCTGCCTGAAACACGGAGTCCGTTTCCGAGCCCTAAAGCTCACAACAAAAAAACAAGTCTGTTTTAACGGGAAAAAAGGGACAATCTCCAGGAAGAACCCTTACTGCAAAAGAAACTATAAAAGCCAGATTAATGTTTACAGATACAAAAAAGGAAACAAAGCCTACGTTTTGGAGACATGTCCTGTGGTCTGAGAAAACAAAATTTGAACTGTTTGGGTCATAATGCCCATAGTTTACATTGGGGGGAAAAAAGGGGAAAACTTAAAGGGCCAAAGAACACCATCTCAACTTGAAACACGGGGGGTGGCACATAAATTTTGGGGGGTTGTTTTGCCCAAAAGAGACGGTGCACTTCAAAAAAGATGGCATCTATTAAAACATTATGTGGCAAACTGAAAAACATCTCAAGAATCCCCAGGAATTAAAACTTGGGGGGAAATGGTCTTTCCAAATGGAAATGACCTGAACGACTGCCAAAACTGGTTAAAAAAAGGGGGCTAACCAAGTAAATGTTTTGGGAGTGGGCCATACAAAGCCTGTCTCAACCCTATGAAAATTTAGGGCAAGCAAAAAAGACGGGTGCAAGCGGGCGGCCTACAAACATACCCCAGTTTTACCAGTTGTCAGGGGTTTGGGCCCCAAAAATTCCCCCCCCCCCCTACCAAACTATTGTGAAAGCTTGGGAGGATATCCAAAAACTTTTTTACCCAAGTAAACAGTTAAGGGGGCAAAATCGTTTTAACGAATGGATTTGTTTAGAATTTCAGGAAAACTTCGGTTGGGAACGAATTGAACTTTGGGGTACTTGGGTGAACGAAGTGTGCTTTTGAGAAAAAATGGCTGCGAGCACTGGGCAAAGGGGAAAGACCTGGGGGAAGAAGGGGCCTAGCCTGCAGACAGTCAGAGGTAAAGCCAATCAGCCGGCGGGATTTGTGACTCACGCACATAAAAGCCCCGGGCCGACGGGGGGAGTCACACTCCCCCACTGTCTCACGGGGAAGGTGCTCCCGCGGTGATAGCTCTTACTGAAAATTGATTTTTATACAGCTTTTTGTGGGGTTCCGCTTGCTCAGAGACTGTTCTCTTAATGTTCAAATTTTTAAATTTTTTTTTGGGGGTATTGATCAAAATCAGTGTGCGTCATTGAGCTAATTACATTCAATATCCAGAGGGATCTAAGCCGTTCCTGTTGTTTCATTTAAAAAAAACATTTTTTTTACAATAAAAATACCACTTCATTTTTGGCTCCCAAATTCTATTGCGCAATTTACATCCGGGGGGTTAAATTAAGGTTTTTTTTGTGGTTTTCGCCCCAAGAAACCATCTTTTTTCAACCCCAAAATATAAAATTTTCTGAGCCCTAATTCCAAGCAAAGGTTAATTACAATGTATCTCTGTTGGTGGCGGAAACAACGCAATTGAAACACGCTACAAGCTACATTTGTGGGGCTCAATTTTTGGGCAATTTACACCCAGGGTTAATTAAAGCTTGTTTTGCTTGTTCGCCCCCAAGAAACCGCTTTTTCAACGCCAAAATTTTAAAATTTTTCGTGTACCTAATTCAAAGCAAAGGTTAGTTACAAATGTATCTCTTGTTGTGTGGCGTAGAAAACCCCAAATTGTAACCCCTACAAAGCTACAGTTTTGGGGTTCAATTTATTGCGCAATTTACATCCAGGGGTTAATTAAGCTTTTGTTTTGCTGGTGTGCTGCCCCCCCAAAACCGTTTTTTTTTTAACCCAAAATATAAAAAATTTTTTTCGTAGCCTAATTCACAAGCAAATTTTAATTACAACTGTATCTCTTGTTATGGGGCGTAGAAAACACGAATTGTAACACGCTACAAAGCTACTTTTGTGGGGCTAAATTTTTGGCCCCAATTTACACCCGGGGGGTTAATTAACTTGTTTTCCCTGGTGTGCTGACAAACATAAACCGTCTTTTTCAACACAAAATTAACTTTTTCCTGTGCCAAATTCATGTCCAAAGGTAATTTAACCCTGTTTGTGTTTTTACATTTATAAAAACACAGGTTTTTAAAAAGGGCAATACAAAAAATTTTTTCCTGGCCTTTTTGGGAGGCCAATTTTACCAAGGGTTACCCAAGCTTGTTACTGGGTTCATTTGGAGTCAAAAAACAGGGTTTATATTTATCAATACGATTATCAAAACAGTGTTTTTTCCTTTTTAGAACAAACATATGTCAGACAGAGAGTGGCGGCTCTGCACCTGCGAGGGCAGGGCCCACAAACATTCCGGAAACGGCCCAGGTCCACACAGAAGGGGACGTCGCAGCGGGGCCCACCGGGAGGCCACAACTGCCGCTGTCATCTCGGCCGGTGTTTGTTCAGAAACCCAAAAGGGTTTTGATTGGTTGACTATTTCCCCTTTCCTCCCAGATGACATCTACCCCCCACCAACAGTTGGGGGAACCTCAGACACAACCATTAGGGGGCATGGCCGGGAGCGGGTCAGCGGCCCTACCTGCCCTCGCCCCCCCTCGTCCCATCCCGGGTTTCCCCAGCCGAGAAACACCATGTGTTGGGCTCCGCCACTAAATACGAGGGTGAACAAATTGAGGGGGGCATCAGAGCTTTGGGCGAAAAATGGGGCCAATAGCCTGCTTCTTTCAGAGGGGCAAAGTATAGAGTGGAGGGGGCATGGGGGGGCATGTTTAGGGGTCAGCCTGACAACCAAGACCGGTGATGAGGCACAGTGAGATGAAACACAAAAAAGTGTGATGTAGCCGACCACACTTGGGGAGCCGGGGGAGGCAAGGGCTTCACATCGTAGGAGAAGAGGGCGCCTTGCACGTCAGGCAGCACCAGCCAGCAAGGGTGGGTCGTTTTGGCCCTAGCAGCGGATAGCAGCAGGGGGAGGTCGGGAGCCAAGCGGACGGGGTTTAAAAAAACCCGCTTCGCATCCAAGAAATAGCCACAGGGCTCAGCGAGGCAGCGGCGGCAGTATCATCAGGGGGGCGTTGGGGTAAAAACCCATATCAGCGGTGTGGCAGTTCTTTGCTAAGACACCCGGGGGGCCGAATAGGGTATAGAAGAATCTGTGGGCAGAAATGAAGCGGGGCCAGGGGCTAACGTTGGCACCTGGGCCCCGCGTCAACGCATGCAGCATCACCATCCGGTGGCCCGGGAGAAACGTGGCTCAGATTGGGGTCCATCCTCTGCCGCAGCAAAGCAGCAGCAGCAGCGCCCAGTGGCATGCATCCATTGCAGCCCGTCAAGGGTCCACCACCTCTGCAGAAGGGGGGCTGTTTCCTTTACATATTTCCGGCCAGATGCTCCTGCTCCTCGCTACTCATGGCGCCAGCAGTCGTTCAGCGAGGCGTTGCAAAGAGACAACCATCCCAAGGGGCAGCAGTGACCGTTCCTGTCCAAATTGTTGGTACTGCAGTCCCCCCTTTCCAAAGGTGGATCTGCACCGTTCTAGAATATGGCTTGTCCGGGGCCCGGGTGGGATTCCAACCATAATTTCTTTTCCAAAAAGGCATCCAGCACTTCATAAATATTTGAAAGAAGGGGGACCATCCTTTAGCTTATCGGTTTTTCCAAGTGCACGGCAGCCGGACGTTGGACGAACTACGGTCAGGGCCCGTACATGCCTTTACGCCCCCTGGGTGAATGTGTTCCGTCAGGCACACCAAAAAACTTTGGGGAAAGGGAGCCGCTTTCCCTCCACTTGTCAAACGCTGCACCGCACCCAAATTTCCCCCTCCCCTCCCCCACCACCTTCTGCCTCCACAATTTCTGCCCTCAACCCCATGGTAGGGGCACACGGTGTCACGCGTTTTACCCGGCTTGCCTCGGCGAACGAATCACACAGGGAGGAACTGCTCCGCGTATCAGCAAGAAACGATTGGGGGGTTTCCCGCGCCAAATGCAAAACGGAACCATGGGGGACGGACAAAGGGGGGGAAAAAATGGTGCCGCGCGCACCGAGGGGGGGTGGTCCCCTGCGCCTGCATGGGCCGTGTTCAAAGGTTTTGGAAAAGGTTCCGAAGCTTCCCCGATCTTCAGAACATTCTGGGAAAAAAGGCCAAAAATGTGATGCATTTTTTCCATTGTACAAAACCCGGGAAAACCTCCTCGAGTTGCGGGCAAACGGCCTCCCCCCAACACACGCTGAATCGATTTTCCACCCGCTGGAATTCCGCCTGCACTGTTGGACGACTGATGAACAGAAAAAGGCCATTACGATTTTTTGTGATCCGGGAGACAGAAAAAAATACCCCCCCGTGTAATTTGATGTCAGCCATGGCAGCCTTTCGTTAAAACCGCCGTTTTTTTGAGGCCTTGGAGGAGGCGACGTTTTTTTTCGTCACCCGGGGCTACGGGATGAATAACTCATTCCACTGCTTCTGTCCTGGAACAGATGCTGAAAAAACTGTCTGGGCAGGGGGGGGTGGAGAGTGGCGAAACATTTGTGGCCCTAGTCCGGGGGGACTGAAATGGGGGGGAGGACATTTGGGGCAAAGCTTTTTGGTGAAAAGAGTGGATTTTCTACCCAGGGGACGAGGGAGGGGTAGGAGCAGCTGAGGAGGTGGGGGAGATAGGAAGACGAGGCAGATACCCCCCAAGCACCGTTGGGAAATATACGTGGGGTGGAGGGAGGGACCCCTCGGAGTCACTGTGCAGATGGGCCCCCGGAGCTTATTTGCCTGGCAGTGACGCCGAATAGTCACATCCCCGAGGGGATGACTTTGGCCTCCACCCTTTGGACCCTCCTTTCCGGGCCAAAATGGGAGCCTTTTTCCCAGCTATTGAGAGGGAAAAAAAAAACTCAAATATATAGGAAATCCTCCTAATAGTTGGCTGCGCCTATGGCGGGATCGTCCCTCCCCGACAGGTCTGACCGGGGGGTTCCCTCACGCTCAGACACTGCCGCGGTGCTGGGGAAGGTGGGGGGGTAGGAGCAGTACCAGCTCCCTCAGTATAACCAAGCCCGGGGTCACGAAGAGCAGCTTCTTCACCGCCTGTGAGGGGCAGTCCCCCAGCGCAGCGCGGACCTGGAGCAGTCCCTGAACCAAAAAGGTTTTGGCCTATTGGACAGCACTCTGACACCTCAGTTAGAAATCCGCTGGGCTACTGGGAGCCAAACTGGAGGGCCGCAACTTGCCGGTTTGAGTGGGGAAAGCTGCCTGCCGGCCATATGTGATCAGACGGGTGGTTTTAGTGCCGGGGGGGGGGGGCCTCGTTCCCCCAAAAAGAACCCGCTTTGTCCACGGGAAATGTGGAAGATGACCCCTTTTTTTAAGATGAAAGGGGTGGATCGCCAAATTTCACACACCAATGCCTTAGCGTCAGTCTGGGGTTTAAACTTTCCTGCCTAGCCCCTATTCGATGCCGCCCCCCCCGATGCCCCAATCTGTGACAGTTTCTCCATTGCCACCACCATCTTTACCCGGGACTGGATTGCCCCCACCCCAAAAAACTCGTCATTTTGCCACTCTATGACAAAACTCAAATTCTATATAAAAAAGGAAAATTTTAAAAAAATATATCATGCAATTTTAATCCTGTTAAAAAATAACTTTTACTAAACTATCTAAAATTATGCAATCTAAACCCCTATATATTACCACTACATAACCTAGATGATACAGCATACTGTGTACTATCCGTCAGTGGAGTATTCGCCCCGATAAAGGGTGGCGCCGCTTTTATGACAGATAGTATCACTATATACGTGTATAAAACCTTACATCCCAGCTATCCCGACGCGTTTCCCCCGTACAATTTTAGGGTTCATCAGGGGATTCAAAAACTCCTCTCGCTGTGGAATAAGAGTACGCTATATACAACGCATATACAACATGTCTACAACACACATATACCTCCTATTCAAATTAGATAGGGAGACTGATACTTAACTTAGATGCTGCCAGGTATAGAATGATAATCCCCGCAGCTCCTTTGGTATTCTGACGCAGAATCTTCAGATACCAATTCACAAACAACTATAAGATCTAGGGGAAGAACAAGAGGGACTAGAACGAGAAAATGGGGTCCACGCCAGAATTCAGGAGGAATGGGAGTACATATGGATTATTATGCCTCCTCATCCTCTGGCAACTCCAATACACCCCCTTTTTTAGAGGGCTGGAGAGGCCCCGCGTCCGGCCTGAGACACCGTCAGAAACAATAACATTAGATCAGCATCAGATAATTAATCTTACAGATAGGCAATTGAGTAAAAAAGAATTACAGATTCTACAGAGGGGTCTGACTTTTGTGCCCACCACCAAGTTTAGTGATGAAATTTTATGGACTTAAAGATTTAGCATCTATGTTGTGCGTTAAGCTCAAGTGGCATAAATTTTTTTAAAATCAAAGATGAAATTGAAATGCCAGCAATTGGGTGTTACCCGACACAGGAATTTAGAGGTATACGTACTTTAGTGTCCCTTATGGAGGAGGAAGAAATAAGAGAGGGACAAACTAATTGAAAACTCAAAGTAGGAGAATGCCCCCGAGTCAGTTGGATACACGTGAAATTGATTTATTTTTTGAATAGTCTCAAAAGAATTTCGTGATCTGGGTGAACAGAGGCTACCATTCCATAAAAATCTCAGTAGAGAGGAATTAGAAGCATTGTCAGCACTGGACGGGATAAGTCTATAATCATCAAACCCTCCGATAAGGGGGGAAATATAGTTATATTAAATCATGACATGTATAAACAGATGTGTAACGATCTTCTCAAGGACAAAAGGCATTATGACACTTTATCTTTAGATCCAACAACAAACCTTTATTATGGAATTAGAAGGATACTTATAGAGGGTTTAGAGATGGGCCTGATATCACACACAGAATTCAAATTTATGATGCCTTCTAATCCCCAAATACCTACATTCTACTCGATCCCTAAGATCCATAAGGGCTATACTCCACTAAAAGGCAGACCAATAGTCTCAGGTGTAGGATCAATTACGCAAAATGTAGGGATCTACATAGATAATATCTTACAGGACTTTGTAACCACATTGCCATCCTACATAAGAGACACTTCTGATCTTTTGCGTAGATTGGACGGGATTACAGTTAATAAAGAAGTACTATTGGGCTCTATAGATGTAGAAAGCCTGTATAGCAATATCCCACATGAAAATGGCATTCAGGCAGTAGATAATATTTTTGTCCACAGAAGTATAGAATTCCAGGCTCACAATGCTTTTGTCATTAGACTACTTGACTTTGTGCTAAGACATAATTATTTTGTCTTTTGCAACAAGACCTTCCACCAGCTCAGGGGCACCGCAATGGGGAGCCCTTGCGCTCCCGCTTATGCAAATCTGTTCCTGGGCTGGTGGGAGGCTACCTTGGTATCTCAACCAGGGGATGATCAATGGCCCCCCCCCAGATTTTATTCTGGGGGAGGTACATTGATGACATCATCATCCTCTGGGAGGGTAAAAGGTGTCACTTTGAGGAGTTTGTTGCACAACTTAATAAAAATAAAATCGATATGTATTTCACATTTGAAATGCAGGAGAGATGTTTACCCTTCTTGGATGTCCTTATCATCAAAGATTCAAATGGTAATATTCATACAGATATGTATAGAAAACCCACAGCAACTAACAGCTTGTTACATTGGGAAAGTTACCATCCATTACCCTGTAGGAGAGGAATACCGAAGGGTCAATTTCTGAGAGTTAAGAGAAATTGCTCCAGAGATGAGGACTTTAGGAGACAGTCAGGTATGCTGAGAGAGAGATTTCTTAATCGAGGATATCCCTCAAGAGTCCTGGAATCAGCCTTTAGGCATGCACAAAAACAGAATAGGACAACTTTGCTACAAGGTAAACCCCAGGAAGATAAAGACAACAATAAAGCACGTATAGTTGCAACTTTTGATGACAGAAATCTAGAAGTATGTTAATATCCTTAAAAAAATATTGAGGAATCTTAATGTTGGATCAGGATCTAGAAGGATACCTTCCTTCAACCCCCTTGATAACTTATCGGAGGGGTAGATCTATCAAGGATAGACTGATCCATAGCCACTATACACCAATACCCTCCCAAGGCACGTGGTTGGAAAGGAGACCGATTGGTATGTTTAAATGTGGGCAGAGATGTGTAGCCTGCCCATATATACAACAAACTAAATCCTTCACAAGTGCCTCAAATGGAAAACAATTTTTCATTCGTGATTTTGCCAACTGTAGGACAGAAGGAGTAGTCTATATGTGTATATGCCCCTGCCCACTTAATTATATTGGAAAAACAAGGAGAATATTTAAAAGAAGGGTGGGAGAACATCTGGGGGATATACGAAATAGGAGAGACACGCCAGTAGCCCGACATGTGTGGGAACATCATAATGGTGAATGGGAATCTCTGCGCTTTTTGATCTTAGAGGTCGTGAGACCATCCCCCAGAGGAGGGGAATGGGATAGACGAATCCTATGTAAAGAGGCCCAATGGATCTATCGTATGGACTCAGTTCATCCAAAGGGCCTCAATGAGACTTTGCAATTTGGTTGTTTTATTGAATAGACTCTGCTTTGGGTCTGTTCACCCTGCTCTGTTTTGTTCGCACTCTCCATGGAGGACCACTATTGATTCTTCAAATCTGACCATTAGATATGCATCAGTACTATATCATTAATTTTTTATTATATTCATTGATTACTTACAGTCTGATAATTTATGTCAGCTGAGGACAGTGAATGTCTGTACCCCGAAATCTTTGGCCCTGTACTAAACCATGTTAAACTATTGTGTGTCTGTAATATAGTAATTGCTCTGGGAAATTTAGAGAATTAAGATGAGACGTCCCGTCGCAATAGTCTGCTATCAATATATATTGGAGTGGATGGGGTGGAGTCAGGAATGAGTGTACTTGCAATAGGTGATCTCTGCTGCTTTTAGGCAGTATATGTGGTCAGGCGCACATTTGAGCCTCAGCGAACTGTATTTTTTAAGCACAGTGATGATCCCGGTAACATTAAACGGAAGTGACATGTATCTTTCTTCCAGTCATGCGCAGTGCAGTATTGAGAACGCCGGGCGCCGCATGGTCTGGGCCGGCTTTGTAGACATGCGCAGTATCGTTCCCGGCGGCACCAACCGGAAACGACATGCATTTCCCTTTCGGACATGCGCAGTTCAGTATCCGGAACGCCGGGTAAATCAAAGATAGTGGGATACGGGCACACACTATATAGGAACCCGGCAATAGGCATAAACTAACACATACCAATTCGGAAGCGTTAGGGGCTTGATTGTTATACATTTGAGGGGTCATTGAAGGTATTTAAGGGAAGCGGAGATGATTTGCTCTGTATCCCTCTTATCCTGGGTGCCAGCATACCAAAGGAGCTGCGGGGATTATCATCCTTATACCTGGCAGCATCTAAGCTAAGTATCAGTCTCCCTACCTAATTTGAATAGGAGGTATATGTGTTGTAGACATGTTGTATATGCGTTGTATATAGCATACTCTTATTCCACAGCGAGAGGAGTTTTTGAATCCCCTGATGAACCCTAAAATTGTACGGGGGAGACGCGTCGGGATAGCTGGGATGTAAGGTTTTATACACGTATATAGTGATACTATCTGTCATAAAAAGCGGAGCCGCCCTTTATCGGGGCGAATACTCCACTGACGGATAGTACACAGTATGCTGTATCATCTAGGTATGTAGTGGTAATATATAGGGGTTTAGATTGCATAATTTTAGATAGTCTAGTAAAAGTTATGTTTAACAGGGATTATAATTTGCAGTGATATATTGCCACTCTATGACCTCATGCTGCTGCTGCTGTTGCTGTTGCCGTGACATCCACACTGTGTCATTGTGCCACTGTCTGACCTCATACTGCTGCTGTGGCTGCTGCCATGTCCTCCACACTGTGTCATTGTGCCACTGCCTGACCTCATGCTGCTGCCGCTGAGACCTCCGCTCTCAGTCATTGTGCCACTCTGTGGCTTCATCCTGTTTTTGCCACATCAAGAATGTCATTTTGACACTGTCTGACCTCATGCTGCTGCTGTCGTGACCTCCACACTGTGAGATTGTGCCACTCTGTGGCCTAATACTGTTTTACCGCCTCCAGAATGTCATTGTGCCACTGCCAAACTCATGCTGCTGTTTCGGACCTCCACCCTGTATCATTGGCCACCTGGGGCCCCTAATCTTTTTAGCCGCCTCCGAATGCATTGTGCCACTGCCTGATCTCATACGCGCCCCCGTGACGTACACACTGTGTGATTTGCCACTCTGTGGCTTAATACTTTTTACCGCCTCCAAAGTCATTGTGCCACTGCCTGCCACATAGCGCCCCCCGGACCTCCAAACTGTGTATTGTGCCACTTGGGGCCCTTTAAACTGTTTTGCCCCCCTCCAAAATGTCATTGTGCCATGCCTGACTCATACTGCTGCCCCGGCCCTCCACACGGTGATTGGCCACTCTGTGGCCTAATACGTTTTTGCCGCCCCAGAATGTCATTGTGCCACTCCTTATTCATGCTGCTGCTGTCGTGACCCCCACACTGTGTTTTGTCCATTCTTTGCTTCCTCCTGTTTTGCCACCTCCAAAGTATTGTCCCACCCTACCTCATATGCGCCCCCGGACCCCGCTCTCAGTCTTTGGCCACTCTTGGCTTCTCGTTTTTTGCCACCTTAGGAATTCATTGTGCCACTGCCTGACCTCCCCACTGGGGCTGCCGCCGTCACCTAAAAACCTCGTCATAATGTCCCCCCCGACTCTCAGCTTGTTTTTTTCCAGCTTCGCGGGCATGACTTTATCGGCTAAAATCCCCTTGATTTTTTTGGTCATTTTTTGCCCTTTTAAGGCCCGGGGAAATTTTATAGTGAAGGATTTGGCGGCGGCAGTCTCTCGTGTCATACTAAAACACAACATTGTATGAAGACCAAAAAAACCCCCTCTGCATATTAAGCATGGCACAACTTTTACACCACCCTGCAGGCTTGTGACCCGGGAAATACTGCTTTTTAACGCGATTCGTGCCAAATAATTCGGAACGAAACAAATTTGTGAAAATTCGGCGAAGTGACCGAATCGAATTTTTGAGGAATTCCCCCCATCTCTAAATAAAATTTTAAAGGGGCCCAATGCTCCCAAATACAAATGAATGTAGTAAACTTTGACTTTGTAAAAGAAATGAAAATGCCTTTAAATTTTTCTTCTCTCTCATTATTCTGACATTGGCAAATATAAAAAATTTTTTGGGTTCCTAATTGACCTAAAACAAAGGTTTTTTCGATTTCATGGGGGATATGTAAAAAACATGCATATGTTGTTTTATGTATGAGTGTAGTGTAGTGTAGTGTATTTAAACTTCTGGTTTAAACGTAATCCCCTCATTAGGTACCTATGGGTCCACTCAGTTAGGTGGGTTAAAGGGTTCCCTCAGATAGGAAGCTATATATAGCCCCTCCCTCAGGCAGGTACCCTCAGTTAGGCTGGTGTGTATATACAGTCATATAAAAAAGTTTGGGCACCCCTATTAATCTTAATCATTTTTAGTTCAAAAATTTTTTTGGGTTTTTGCAACAGCCATTTCAATTTGATATATCAATGCTGATGAACACAGTAATATTTCCCCGGGTTAAATAGGTTTATTTTACAACCAAAAGTGCAATATGCATTTAAAACCAAAATTGACCCTGCAAAAGTATGGGGACCCCAAAAGAAAATGACATTAATATTTAGTAGATCCCCTTTTGCAAAAAAAAAGCCTCGTTTCTTCCCTTTGCTTTTTAAACAGTTCCCGGATCCTGGGTGAAGGTATTTTTGACCATTCCTCTTTAAAAAACAATTCAAGTTCGTTATTTTTTATGGCGCCCAGCGGACGCCCGCTTCAAAGATCCCCAGTGTTCAATAAATTCAGGTCTGGGGGGTGGGATGGCCATTCCAAACATTTTAATTGTTCCTCTGCAGAATGCCTGAGTAATTTGGAGCTGTGTTTTGGGATCATTGTTTGCTGAAATATCCATCCCCAGCGTAACTTCAAATTCATCACTGATTTTTGTACATTATTCGAAAATCGCGATACTGGTTTTAATCCATGCGCCCTCAACTTTAACAAGATTTCCCGGGGCCGGCATTGGCAAAACGCCCCAAAGCAATGGGAACCTCCACCAAAATTTTACAGTGGGTAGCAAATGTTTTTCTTTGGGAAAGCTGGTTTTTGGGTCCATCATAACGCCTTTTTTTTATGACCAAACAAATCAATCTTTTTTCATTCCCCAAG
>JAODAL010062939.1:0-19495 GCA_025379985.1 Phyllomedusa bahiana
GTTGGGTTTTTTAAAATTTTCATGAAAAAAATTAAAATTTATTTTTTTTTTTTAAAAAATTCAAAAAAAAACCAATTTCACACTTTATTTTTTTTTAAGTTTTTTATCTGCCTCTAATTAGTAAAAAATATATATTTTTAAAGCCTTGAACTGTAAAGACTTGAATACAGTTCCTATTACAATAGAGAACTGCGGTTCAGGAATGAGGATTTAGCTGCATCTGAAAACGTGTACCAATGCTTTTTGTGTCTTTGTTTTTAAGGAACGGTTCTCATTGAAAAACCCTTGACTTTCTTCCCTGTTATACCAGGTAGTGGTGCTGTATTTGAGTTAAGAAAAAAGTCCCCATTGTGCACAGTAATTTTTCATTAAAATCATTTTTTAATTTTAGTGTAAATACAAAACTTGCAGTCAGTATTCCGCTGTAAGGCTCTGTCCACACAAGTATTTCATGTCAGGATCCTTTCTGACTTCAAATACTCTAAAACTGAAAGTAAATCATCCCCCTTGACCTCAATAGAAATTACGTGGTCTAATTGTTCATATTAGACCCCTAAACATTTTATTCTTCTTCGAATCCACGTGGAAATTTCTATTGATTTATATTTTATAATCGGACTTTTTCGGACGCGGCGATACCAACGGTAACTTTTTATTATTTATTGTTTTATTTGAAATGGGAAAGGGGTGATTTGAACTTTTAATACTTTTTTTGTCTTTATTCTTTTTTTTTTTGTACTTTATTTCTTTTTTTTTGTACTTTAACATAAGTCCCCCTATTGCTGACCCCGGGGCACGATCGTTAATACGGCTAGGCATTGCATAACAATGCTAACGTAGAAAGTGGTGCCGGAAGTGGGGCAACGAGGACGGCGCGGTGGGAGCCTTCACAAGGCTCCCCTGCCATGTCCAGGCATCGATCCCGCGGCACCGCTCCTCTTCATTTAGACGGCGTGGCCATCTTTCCCCCCGCGCCTAAAGGTAAACAGCGCAACCACGCTTGCCCTCTCGCTAAATAAAGGCCAGGTGTTAGCTGCAATTAGCCGCTAACACCCGGCGGCTGTGTGGGTGGGAGGGGGGGGAGGGTCGCAGAGCGTTCACCCTGCAAAGCCCCTTAGGGACACTGGTACGTACTCATACGTCTAAGGTCCTTAAGGGGTTAAAGGGAACCTGTCACATAGGTTATATCCCCCTTGTTGAGGACAGCACAAGCTAGTGACAGACATGCTGTTTCCAGTGCGGTGTCCCTTATTCTGTAAGGTGCTGCAGTTTTAGCGCATTTAATGCTCAAATCTTATTTATGTATATCAATATAGGACTGGGAATAACTCTTTCTTGGAGACTCATAACCATTTCTATTATCTCTTTAATTCCATTGCAAATCAACATATGCTCCAAAAAGGGCTAGACCAATGTGCATCCGTACAAAACTCCAGCTTATTCACTTACTGCGGTATTAGATCTCAGTGCAGTTTATTATCTGGAACATTCACAGCCTTCTCTTGGCTAATCCTTATCCCTTTTATAGTATAAACTCCTCTTAAATACAAACAGCTGTAACTTTCGTGCTGGTGGATACAATGTATTTCAGGCAGAACTCACTGTGTCCTCTCGTGAATAGTAGGAAGTTACTGCGCCTGCTAATGGAATTAAAGAGATAATCGAAATGGTTAAGAGTCTCCAAGAAGGAGTTATTTTCAGTCCAATATTGATGTATTTGGAGTTAATGGCAGGAGGGACACCTGCAAAGGACTGCTAACTGCAGTAGAGACAAGAGAAGGTACTTTTTTTTTAATAATACAAATCTTATTCATGAGCAGGTGATAGCCCCACCCACCAGACTAGCACCGCCCACCTGACAGTTATTCCTGGTTAGGTGGGCAGGGTATGGAAAAAACAGACTCTTTTCATGACTCTCTCTTGGCTGAACACTGCAGATTTGAGCATTAAATACTCTGAAACTGCTGCATGAATAAGGGACACAGCGCTGGAAACAGCAAGTATGTCACTATCTTGTGCTGTCCTCAGCAAGTGGGGCATAATCTATGTGACAGGTTCCGTTTAAAGGCAGGGTTCTTGTTCCAGGACAACTGCAATCTATATGTATAAATATCTACCCACTACACTGCGGAGTACCGGCCACAATGGATTCAGTTTGGATGAGACATTGTCCTGTTCACTGCACTTCCCCTACTTGGTGCCGCCCCCCCATAACACTTTACATTCCTGTACGGAGATTTGATTTGGGTGCTGGTTGAGAGCCACTGTCGGCTACACTGGTGAGTGGCTGGCTCAACATTGTTCTCCCTCAACGGCTACCCTCCGGCTGGTGAGTGTGGGCCACAGTGTCCTCTACAGTATGAACAATTAGGGTATGTTCACATGCCGGATTCAGCGCAGAATCTGCCTCAGAATCCGTTTCCAATCTGACTGCAATCCTCATCTCATTGGGAACATGTATGAAAACGGTCTTGGTCTAAGACTTTGCCCATAGCAACCAATCAGAGCTCCCCTTTCATTTTTCCAGAGCACTATATGAAATAAAAGGGACGCTCTGGTTGCTATGGGCAACAAAGAAACTTTTAGACCAAGACCGTTTTCATACATGAGGTCCATTGTTTCCATTGTAAACTCTGTGTCGTTCAAACGACGCTGATTTTTTTTCAGCGTGGATTTATTTTCAGCACTGAAAAAGAATAGACATGTCAATTCTTAAAGGGATCCTGTCGCATACAGTCATATGAAAAAGTTTGGGCCCCCCCTATAAATCTAAATAATTTTTTAGTTCTAAATATTTGGTTTTTGAAACAGCCTTTCAATTTGAAATTCAAAATAACAAATTTGCAATTTTTGTTAGTAAATAAACCTCATTTTTTGGGGAAATATTACTTTTCCATCAGTTATTGCTTATCAAATTAAAAGGGGGTGTTGCAAAAACCCAAAATTTAGAACAAAAAATTTTTAAGATTAATAGGGGTGCCCAAACTTTTTAAAATGCTTAGTTTTTCCCCCCTTGCTAGGACGCCAACTAGGTGACCGCTTTTCCAGCCTTTGTCCCTTTTTTTAAAGGGGCAGCGTTTCAAAGCATTTATTTCTCAAATTTTTATTTTTTTGGCGAATTCTGTGTTAGAAATAGCCAACAGTAGAGAGTCCAAAATTGGCGTCCAATCCACATCACACAGAGTAGGAAGTGGTCATAATAATGTGACTCAACTGTGTATATGTTTGTCCTGTATAAGTTTTTTTTTTTTTTTTTTTTAACTGTATTTTTATTAAAGGTTTTCACAATTTTTTTTACAATACAAAATCATAGAGCAGCTATACATGCAAGACCAATGATACGTTGTTAAATAGCGGAGAAAAGTTCTATACGGAACTTGCTGCAGCAAGTCCTACACCCACCCTAGATCCTAACACAATATCCCAGGAGGGTGTTCATCCCCATTGGTGCTAGGTGGTCCTGTATAAGTTTTAATGTTCAGAGATCTAAACCTCTGCATATACACACTAGGACATACATCTACACGCTTTTCCTGCTCAATCTTCTTTTCATGCTGAAGGTCTCTTTAGGATGTAGGACCTGTTGCTTACACCATGCCTCTTTTTTGGAGATAAGTGATGACTGAACTTGGAGCTTCAAAGGGTAAATCCCCAAGCATCGGACAAAAAACATCCGAAAATCGACCATTTTTTCCCCGATGCATGACCGTGGGATTTGTCACGCTTTGCACAAAACCGCAGTCGTGTCTCATTTTTTTCCCGTCAGCCCATACAATTGATTGTATGGGAAGACGGCGAAAAAAACTCAAAGCGCCAGCGTTTTATACAACATGTTGTGTAATACGCCGGCGCCAGAAGTCGAGCAGAGAAAAATGACCTATGTAGACTACAGGTCGTTTTTTTCTATTAAAGTCTATGGGGCTGCCTGAACGATCGTATTTTCGACGATTTTAGAATCCTAAAACCACCGAAACTACGATTGTTTTTCTGAGCAGTTGAGACATAGCCTAAGAGTGCTTGGTATCAACCAGGGGAATAGAGGGGATGGGCCCTTGAATTATTGAAGCTCTTCCTGAGGACTCAAAGGGAGCTGTATCCTGAGTATGCCCATGATAAAAGGAAAACAGGAGTGTTGCACAGCCGTAGTAAAAGTCGACCTATATGGAAAAAAATAGCCTTCATTTGTTGCCCCACGTTTTGAATGCAGGGCTGTCTCCATTGCCTGTATATTACTAATCCCTAAATGGGAGAAAGTAGTGCTCCCTAATGTGAGGTGTTTGCTTCACCTCGTGTGTGGTGTGCCCCTTCCCTACATTTTGTCTCCTTTTGGATCTTGTCCCAATGCCAGCTAAAAAGCAATAAAAATGCAATCAGCACTTTTACAAGATATCGTAGGACATTAAATAATGCCTGTCTAATGAATGCTGTTATTTGTTTTATTACATTTATATATTGTTTTACTTGAATTCTGTAAATTTTAATTTTTTTTTTTCAATAAAATCTTCATTGGATTTTTTTAATATAAGCAGCAGAGGAAATATTTGTGGTACCACTGTATTTTTCAGAGATCTATTTTTCTCAAATGAAAAAAAAATCTTTTTCTTTCATTCGGAGAGTTCAGACATTGCTGTGGCCAAGAAAAGCAAATAATTAAGTTTATGGATTTTTGAGAAGCCTTTAGGAATTTCCTTTCCAAGATATGTAGGACATTTATTAGCTTTACTTAAATTACTTGTTACTTTTTTACATATATCTTGTTCACTCAACAATTTAGATTTTTTTTTTTATGTCTGTGGATATATACCAATGAAATCATCGCAGAAAACTTGTATGCTTAATACCTATTATCTGGTTTTCCTTTCATTCTGTGCTCCACCCCTTTTTTTGGGTCGGGTGATGGGGCAGTCAATTCCCGTTCCCCCCATTTTCAAATCTTTTTTAAAAGGGGTTTTGTCAAAAAATTGATTTATCTTACCCATTAAATTACCCTAAGCGACTGAGGAGCTGATGCACCCCATAAAGGGGGGGAAAACTGGGAAATAGGTGGGACACGTTAAGGGACATATATTGAAAATTTGCCCCTTTTTTTTTTGAAATTTTTTTTTAAACAAAAAACCCAAACCCTTGTAGGGGAGAAAACCCCTTTAAAAAACCCCCGGGGTTTGCTTTGAGTCCTTTTTTCTTTTGGGGAATTAAATGAAAACCCAAAACCAAAAAAAATTCTCAAAAAACTGAGGGGGGACATGTTTGAAAACAGTTTTTTTGGAGGGGCAAATTTTGTTTTAGTAAAAAAATGGTGGGAGTTCATTCATACAGGTCACCCCTTTGAAAACCATGCTTTTTTTAGCTCCCTAGTTAAATGTGTTAAAATCCTTTTGGATGAAGTTTAAAAGGTGTTGCTTTGGGGTGCCCCCTAGGGCCCCGTTTATCACAATTGATTTAAGGGTTTTTTCCGCTTCAGATAAGTGATAAAACCTCAAACTTCTTTTCCCTAATTTAAATTTAAAATGAACGCGTTTCAAGCCTAAAGAGATGTCTTTTCTTTTTTTTACATAGGGTTTCTCTTCACAGCCCTCCCTTTTTGGGTCCCACGTCCTGTTCAGGCTGTAGGCGGTTCTAAAGCAGTGATTGGTTATTTGGCTTTTGCTTTTCCTGCTTTTTGCCTGTTTAAAAAGTACATAATTAATGGAAGGGTTTTTAAAAAAACAGGACACAAGGTACATGCTCTGAGTTTAAAAAAGAACCTGTCACATAGATTTTTTGCCCCTTTCCCCGAGGGCAGAAAAAGGGTATGTCAGACCCCGCTGTTTCCGTGCTGTGTTTTCCCCTTTTTCTGTAAGGGTGCTGGGTTTTTGTGTTTTAATGCTCCAAAACTGCAGTTTTTCAGCCAGAAGTCATTCAAAGAGTCAGTTTTTTTCCCAAAATTTTGGGCCCCCCGAGGGTAGCCCCCCCCCAACCCCAAATGATAAACCAATTTCTTTGAATAGGTTAAAAAACAAAATGAATTTAAATGCCCAAATGGGTGGGGCTGGGAAAATTTTGGGGGGCCGGGGGGTAACACCTATCAAAAATAAATTTGAGGGTAAATTTTCTCCAAAAACTCAGCACTTACGAATAAGGGGAAAAAAAACGCTGGGAACAGCGGTCGGGCTCTACTTTCCCGGGGGGCATAACCTATGTGACAGGTTCCCTTTAAGTTTGTCAGTAAAAGACATAAACAAGCTCCTGTGCTGCTGATGACACACAGCAGGAAGCGACGTCCTCATCCCGGCCAGGGCTCTAGAGCCTGTTTCAGCAGAGAGTGGTGGTCATAATCTAGGAAAGCTGGGGGCTCTGTCGTACTTTTACATCTGGATTCCTACTAGTATATAGGGATTAGGAGGGTAACGTTCAGATTAAACAAAAAAATCCCTTGCTTTTTTAAAATTTTTTTGGGTTTTTGGATTTTTTTCACACGGTGTTTTTTTCCCCATTTTTTTTAAAACCGAAAACGTATTGAAAAACGCTGCATCAAGCGCATCCAAACATGCATCCAAAGAGCGTGTTATGGGTTCAAAACACGGATCCAAACACGCATCATAAAAACGTAGATGTTTTTCATGTTTTTTTTGTTAAGTATTTGTTGCATTGTAGCTACTGTTTCGAATAAGAGAAATGATTGGTGACCCCCAGCTTACTTAGTGTATCAAGACAATATGATGACACTACTCTGAAATACACTTCCTGTCTCATCTGTTAGAGGGAATGTCAAATGCACTTTATTTAAGCATTATTAATGCCATGTAAGACATTGGAAGGAGAGAATAATGTACAGCCCTTTCCAGCAGAGACCAGGCTAGAACTAGTAGAGAAGATGCAAATAGAATCCCATATGTCTGCACAGTCTTAAAAGTCCTGCTTTATCGAGACCTTTAGTAATAACATCAGTTAGCCCCTCTAACCTTTGCTTTCTCTGTCACAGTATGTACGGCAAAGCTGACGCATAAGCAGCAGACAACAGGAAGTGTCAGCCTAGCGTGTGCGTCTGCTGACGATCTGAAAACTGGAATGTTTCATGACTGTCTTTCCTTTTGTCATACAGACATAGTCACACCAAATAATTTACCAAATGTTTACGTATGCCCCACATTCTTGCACACGGATCAGACATTTGTTTTTTTTTTACAATGTTAGCATTTTAAATTGAGACACAATGTTGGTGCCTTTGATCCACATCTGCATTTTATAACCACTGTTGCTCCAGGGACTGAACTATTACTTATTGTGGCTCTCCAGTCAGTCATTTAGCCTAATTCGGGTCTGTGAACAGCCTCCATAGGGATCTATTGATCTAAGTGTTGTGCAAGAGAAATCTATGCCTTAAGAAATTTGTTTACAGCTGGAGAGCTCTATGCAGGGGAAGAGATCAAAGAAGGTGGAAGTGTTCCAGAAACTGACAACACATGATGCATATTTGTTACAGTGTCACTTACGGATTGTCCTTTTCACTTTCGCTTGTCTCCTATGACTAGAAAGTTTTCTGAAGACATGACTTTGGAAAGGAAGTTTCTGTGACATTTAGATCAACTACATGTGGTGTTTTAGGATAATACTGTAAGATGTAATAAGCAAGGCAGCTATGATAGAAATAGATCTAATATTACAATTGACTTTTGGAATTTTATTCTGCTGCAGTCATGTAATTTTTATTCTTTTGATTGAGAAAGCTTATGTGATTTATTACTATAAAAAATACATAGAAATGTATTTAATAGGTCTCGTAAACCTCTAGTAGCGTTCCACCCTATTAAAACTTTTTAGATCTTTAGGTATACCCTTTTCTTGACTCATATAATGCAACATATATTTTAATTTTTGTGGTTCCATAAAATTATTTCCTCCTAAATTCAATTGCCAAGAAATCTTGTGATCTGACACACTTCTCCTAATTTTCTATAAAGACAGAGTTAGTGATGTTGCATGTACAGTGTTCCATATAATCTACTTTTCTTGACCCAATTCTAAAGTTAATAATTCTGGGTGTGCCGTGAACACCAGAGGGTGCTTAATGGGGTTTTGCCATGATCTCATTTCATACCTCCTGCATCCAGCTCTTCAGCTCTGTGTGCTCAGAAGGGGCGTGTGTGATTTGTTTGAATTGCATATCATGTGACCCGGCAGGATGACATCACCAGGCCTTTCCTCTCTCTAGTGAAAGAAACGTCTGTTTGTGTAGAACTGTAAGGCCTCGTTCTGCCGCGGATTGGCGCCGTACTGCGCCCGGATTTTGCTCTTCAGTACGGCGCCAATCTGCGGCAGCAATTACGGTAATCCACTGCTCTCATTGAGAACAGTGGAATCCGTCGCTCCTCCCCGCTCGCAAATCCGCCGCAGGGGAAAAGTGACATGCACATTATTTACGGCGCGGACGCGCCGTAAACAATGCATTGTCTAATGGGGCCGGAGCGGCGCCCCCGCCTGCGCTCCGGCCCCGTCCCCGCCCCTTATTCACGGCGGATTTGTGCGCTCAATACGGCGCACAAATCCGTCGGGAATAAGCCGTGTGAACACGGCCTAAGTAGCTACATTGTAGCTCAGAGGTAACATTTTTGCTTTACAGCACAAGGGTCCTTGGTTCAAATCCCTGCAGGAACTTAACCTGTGGATTTTTTTTTTCTCTTTATAAATGCACATACCTGATTGAGGTTTCTTTTTTTTAAATTTGCACTGTTTTACTTATTACTAACTAGTCCAAAGGACAGGAGTAGAATGACAGCCCCCGGGGTTTGAACACTCAGTAGCTACCTGAGAAGAGAGGTGATGTCTGAGCATGTGCAACCAAGACTGAGGAGCTGTCAGCCCTGGTCATATCCCTTGGAGATGAGCTGTAAACAATGGATCACCAAAGGAGCAGCTAAAACAAAAATGGTTCAGAATTTTTAATAATGTTGAATGGTGAAAATGTTTCTTATTTAATTTTCAAACTTCCCACGTCAATTTTACTTCGTGGCAAAACCCCTTTAAAACTTCACATTGAATGATGACATGTTGCAGCAGGCAGTTGGCATTTTGGCATTTATTCCTATCACAGACATTTAGGGGGTGTTGTCATGTTCACCTTTTTAGACACAAAACCAAGAATGAATTTAAAATAGAAGTCTCAATCTTTCCTTAAATATTTCTCATCCAGTTATTATCCACTGATTTTGGCTTCAAAAACTGCACTTAGAAAACTAATCATGGGATTGAACCCTTCTAGCACAGGTGAACAAAATGCCATATGTTTGTGGCCACGTCAGCATTCACTTACACCATTTTGTTTTGAATCGTTTTAGAAATGCTGATCATATTTTTAGTTTTTTCTTTTTTTTTTTTTTCTTTTATATATGTTTGAGTGACCTGTACTAATGTCCTAAACATGGGTTTCCTGATCTACTCATTGAAGTGGCTGCTGGCCACCACATACAAGCAAAGAATGGACCAAGGGGTGTTCAGGCAGTGCATTTTCTCAGTTCACAGCTGTGAGAGTCCCATAAACCCCAACGTCCAGGAACTCCGATAGAAATGAATACGTCGCCACTTGACCATTCATTCTCCCCCAGGATTCAGTGGCCAACTTTCCAGCTAGAGTGACAGTTGAGAACAACCTTGTTCTCAACACTTATGTTGGTCCCAGAGATCTGAGTGTACAGCTGCAGGATAGGCAAGCAGCGTGATATCTGTGTCTACGTTCCTGATCACTACATACATAATGCTCAGTGAGTAAGTGGAAATGCTGCTTACTGCTCCAGTCTTGGCAATTTTAGATTATCTGGTAGCTGGAAGAGGTTTTGGGTTTGAGCAGACCCAGATTAGCGCTCCAGTATTCGTTAGTTGGCTGTGTACCTCCTGTAACTAGGTCTTCTATGTCAGACCTCGTTAAACTGGAGGTTATGGAGAGAATACTACTACCACTTTGTGCATTTTAGTGGCATTTCCCCCATAGTCGCTAATATGGTCTTTATTTGGTGGATTTATATGGTATAATATTTGGCATAGTGTATATGTGTGTGTGTGTGTGTGTGTGTTTATATATATATATATATATATACACACACACACACATATTGGTTTTGGATTGATGTATTAAGTTATAGTCACTTGACTTGGATGCTGTTATTTACATCTTTCCATCTATTGTTATATATTTTTGTATATATTATTTTTCGGCACTTATGGGGAATATGCCCTTCTTTTGTGAGTGGGCTATAATAGGTTTTTAAATGTTTTTAATTCTTGTTTTTGTGATGTTGGTATAAAATATATTTTTTGCTTAAAGTTCTTATTGTTAGTATTTGAAGTGTCATATTTTATTTTTGGGTATATTATTATAAAAAGCCCCCATTTGTCTATCACCTTATGGTAGGTACAACTGTAAAATAAATGAAAACAAATTAAGTAATGGAGAAAAAAATGCCACTACATACCCAAACCATAGCTGTAACGCCCTACGCAGACGACTCATTAATATACATTCTCTCTATAAACTGACTGTTCTGGAAAAGGGACATAGTTTAAAGATGTATTTTAGTGTCTGTTTGTGCGGAAAAAATATAGAGAAAATAATGAAAAACAGAATTTTTTTTTAACCCTGATATAACCCTGATCTTTGCATATCAGCCCCGCTATTCCTAGCGGAGCCTGTTACAGTGACATAAGTGCAGGAGGTTTATAAACTGTAGTGCACAAGGATACAGAGCTCTACAGGGGCACCTCCCTGACCACTGCTGCAGCCTGTAAGAGCAGAGAGAGCTGGTCGGTAAATAGGGAACATTGGGTACAAAAGAAAGTAGATAGGATCTGCTCCTAACTCTGAAGAGAAGCAAAATCAGAATAGCAATGTATTAGGTAATAGTCTTTATTTACCTTTGCCTACCCTTTAATTGTGCCTGCTTATTGTTAGGACAAAATGGCCAGATCTTCAACTGATAAATCAAAAATGTTTTGACTTTTTACTAATGTCCATTATCAACATTTGCTTTTGCATTAGATTTGTATTAATGACTATCTTCAAGGACACTATGCACAAACTGAAGAGCAACAACCCACCCTCTAAATATGTTGATTGTGGGTTGTCATGATGTTTGATCCATTGGCCTTTTAAGGGCACACAAGAGTTATTTCAAACCTGCAGAATATTGCTATAGTCTCCGATTTGGCCAAAATGGATATTCCAAAGCTGTAATGACTAAAAGAAAGCTGTCAAATCTACAGACCTGGTGACACAAAATCAATTCTCACAATCTTTATTGTCAGACCGTAGAACTTTTGTGGTTTGAGTTGGAAAGAAAATGAATAAAGTTCTGCAACGACTGGAAACATATTTCACAGTAGAGACGTTTAATTTTTGTTTCTGCTTGAAACTTATTTGTTGTACTTTTGTTTTTAGGGTATGTTTGTTATTCTAAGTTGGTTTATAATGGCTTCTATACCTCATGAATAGATTTAAAGGAAGCCTCAGGACAAATTAGTCCATTATACATACATCATGGAGTATTTAAAGGGGTTGTCTCATCTCAAAGTTTCATAGGATGCATGAATGAAATAATGCTGCTTTGCTCTGTCACTTCCTGGTCAAGCTGTCTGTAATTGAGCTCCATGTATTCAGACTTCTGCTAATTAGATAAATCTCATGCTGTCAGGACCAGGGAGGCTTCTGAGTTAAAGTAAACAGCAGTAATTACTGTCTTTTGTCTGAAAGATCAGATAACAAACAAGCTCTCACTGTCCGGAGTTCTGTGCTGCCAGGATCTGTGTGATGACATCACTCCCTGCCATCAGATAGAACAAACAGCAGGCGAGAAGAAGTACACAGTCGGTCGCCTCGGGAAACTAGAAAGCACTCAGAAAGTGATAAAATCATTTGTAGTTCCTCAACAAAAAAAATGAACAATGCAGTATATTCGGGAAATATTTATTTAGTGTTCCCTACATGGTGAAAGCTAGTGAGACAACCCCTTTAAGCTTTTATCATGCTGTTGGAGTCCCTAAAGACTACTAGAATCCATGCAGAATGTTTTCATGCAAAGTTTTATTAGTTTGCGAGTAGAACAATAAGAGACCAGAGATAGAAACACAGTAGCTTTCTCTGTATAACACTATAGTGGATATTGGCCCTACAGTGCTAACAGGACTCGCATGTCCAGTGGAAGCAGTAGAGGGAATGTTGCCCAGTCAGTACAGCTTTGTACATGATATAATCTTGTTGGGCATTCTTGTTCTCGTATTTAGAGGTCTTTTACAAATGTGGAATAAATTTTAATATCTGCGGTGTGAACTTCATGATTTATTTTTATGTTATGAGGTTCTCCACCAAAATGTGTTTTCAGGGTATTTTTTTCAATCCAACCGATAATACATGTTGAGATGGGGAATGACATAGAATGGCTTCTGCCAAATTTATATTTGCTGCTATTATAGTGCGAGTCCAGCTCTGAGGAGAACAGCTGAGTCCTGTCAAACAGGCTTGTTGGTAGGAATATACTGTCTAACAATCCTAGTCCTTTTAGTGGTAGTCAGGCTGCACAACCCTAGCAATTTTTGATGCGTTTTATTGGACGCGTTTTTTGTGCAGGAAGGCACAGCAATTAATGCTGTACATTGTTGCACAAAAAAAGCATCAAAAACGCACCGTGTGAAAGCACCCTAAGTCTGGTTTAGTGGGCAAAGCACAGTGGCAGTTCTTAAAGGGAATGTATGGTAGAAAAATGACCTGTTTTTATTTAAAACATGTTTGAAGTTTTGGTGGTGTGATTATTTTTTTGGGTCATTTTTTTTTTGTCCTTCTATATATTGAAGAAATAATAAAAAATAAAAAAAAAAGCCGGAACTCCTGCAACTTTTTCTATGGTCACAAAGCCATAAAATAAGCTGAAACGTTGTGATCAATTTTACATCTATCAGTACTTAATCATCTTGGGCAGGATTACAATAAAGGGTAGCACCTTTATTATAAAGCTGGAGGCTAATAAGACAGGATTGACCATTGACAATCAATGGTCACGGCTGTCCTACTCCCCTTTCTTGCACATTGACCTCTACACAGGTCACGGGGCATGCCTCGAAAACTCTCCCATAGAAGTCAATGAGTCCTCTCTTGTCCACAATATCCTATGATCCAAGTGGCTCTAAATGCTCTCAACAGCAGCTCAGATAAGATGGCTGCATAAACATTTGCAGAAAATAAAAAAAAATCTAGAACTGGAAAATAAAAACTAAAAAAAAAAGCATCAGTATCTGTTTTTAATGCATAAAAGATATGTGATATATTCCCTATGAAAGGGTTGAATGTGATAAAAAGCACATTGTTTTGTAGTCATTAGTCTATTGTTTGTATCTGGTAGAGCAACTCTACTTCATTCACTACAATTGAGGACGCAGCATATGTACAGATGTGGCACGTTTCTTGGGAAAGGTAAACCTTCCCATCTCATCTCAATCAATCCCATTACTGTGGCTTTTCTGCATACTGTGTGAACAGGTATCAATTTAATGTGCAGTCTAAGGCTATATTCACACGGCTTAAAATGGGCCGTATTTCAGTCCGTAAAATTACGGCTGGAATACGTCCAAGTCATTACAGTAATCCACAGTTCTCGTAGAGAACTATGGATTACGTCTCCTCTCCCTGCTCGGCGAATCCGCCGCGAGGTGAGATAAGTGACATGTGAATCACCAGCGGTGTATACGCGCCGCTGGTAATGAAAGTCTATGGACCAGCGAGGTACCGGCCCCCCGCACCCTCCCCCGCTTCCCAAACCCGGCCCAACACAGCGAATTCCCGGGCGTAATTAATTTACGCCCATCCCAAATACACCGTGTGAACCTAGCCTAAGGGCGCTTTCACACAGCGCAGTATTGGTGCAGTTTTAACTGCACTCCAATTAAACTACATTTATTACCAGCAGCTTCTTTCTGTTGTCTAAATTGTTCAGAAAGGTGTTTCAAGTAAGTAATCAATTACTGTGTTTGAAGTCTTGTGAATTACAGACACAAAAATTGATTCCTCACTTTCCAAACAGTTTAGATAACTGAAAGCAGCTTGCTGATAATAAAGGAAGTTTATTTGGAGCGCAGTTAAAACTGCACCAAAACTGCGCTGTATGAAAGCACCCTAAGGGCCGGTTCACACTGCTTATTCAAGCCGTAATTGCGGGACGGATTTCGCCCGCTTTACCTTGAGTGGGGGGCGGGGGTGCGCCCCCCCGGGGCCCCCATAACACCCATTATCCACGGCGCCATCCCCGGGAAAGATGCATATATTTTCTCCCCCCCGGGGGATTCCGACGGGGAGGAGAGACGAATCCATTTTCTATAAAACTGGGGATTCCCGTATGGCGGGGAGGGATTCCAGCCGTACGCACGCAAATACACTCCAATACAGCTGCAATCCGCCCTGCAATAACCCTGGAACGGCCCTTAATTTTCCCCCCCCACCGCGGGGGGGTATGGAAAGCTACGCTCACAATCACCCCCTTTTATCTTTCCAAAGTAGCAAAGAGGCCAGTTTTGCCTTTTTTACGGTTCAGTTTTCAGCCCACCTTTTAACTGTGTGCATGGCCTTTTTTTTTGTGTTTTTTTGAGTAATCCCATTAATCATCATTATTTTGCTTATTTCTTTTTAACTAGTAGTTGGAGAACTTATAATAGTTCATAATAAAATGTACAGTTTTCCAGTGGATTAGATTTTGTGTTAAAATACCAGTGGTAAGGTTTTCTTTTTTAGGAATATGTTCAGTATATCATTCCTTAATTGTTTAAACATGGGTTGATACCTCCACATTGTAAAGGCTCCCGAGTGCTGTGCAGGAACATGACCACCTTTCCAATATGTTAAGGGTCACCACTCTTGTCCTGTTTGGCTGAATTACATCAAAAAGTTTTAACTGCACTATAATCGTGCTCACAGCACAAGTTCTGGCTCGGGAGTGTTTTCTTAATCTAAAAGATTGCCATTTTTTTCACTGCTCAATGAATGCCTTGCTTTTCTCCTTAATTTTACTTTATGATGTTCTTTAATAAAAGACATCAGCTTTTCTGCATTTTAATGATGTCATTTTTCATTTTTTTATATCAGGTTTAAAAACCTCAAATTGCATTGATCTGCATTATTTGGGAATTAGGGATTTCCTTGCAGCCCTTTGAAAGATCAGACAAACCACATGTCCGGATTTTTTAGAAGATATTAAGCTTAAAACGTGTACCAGGGGTTTTTGGGCATATGGTTTTTCGTAACCGCAAAAACTATTTATAAAATGCCCGTCTGTTCTTTTCATATAGGAGGTCCTAAAGTTCCATTTTTTTGCAACCCAAAAGCAAAAAGGCTAAAAAGTTTTTTTATTTGGGGACCCACCGATATGGCCCCGTTGGGGGTTTTTTCTGCATACAAAAGCTAGAAAACTCCCTTGTTTTTATTTTTTTGATTCTAGGAAAACCGCACCAACTTTTTCCACCTTTTTTCAGCGCTAAAAAAGAAGTGACCCGCAATTCTTTACCATTTTAAAACATAAAAACGCCAATAGGAATCAATGGGGATTGGATTTTTGCTGGGAAACATCTTACACATAGTATAGAGTGTATTATGAGGCGGTTCCACACTGAAAATCACCTTCAGTAATGTTTAACCCCCCCACGTCGCCCGGATACCCTTTTATACCCCAACTAGGGTTGGATTGGGGATATAAATTATTTTGTATAAAAAAGTAACATACTATAGCTATACGATATATTAATAATATAAAAATATATTTTTATAGGATTTTAATATGATCAAGTATAACAAAAAACAAAACCCTCAAAAACGCTCCGGAAAAAAAAAACTCAAAAACGTCTTCAACCCTCACGAAAACAGGGGATTTTTACGCATTCTACAAAGCACAGGGGTTACAGTTGGGTTTTCACGATTCATTTTTTAAAATCTGACGAAAATCCAAATGTAATCAGTGCCCCATAGACCCCTCTAGAAAAATCTGTGCTGTAGTCTACACAGCAAATTTTCGATTCGAAAATTTGAAATTGCCGTACAAGGCTGGGTGCAAGTCTGAAAACCAACTGTGGTTTTTTGCCAACCAAAAACCCAGAAAAACTGGGCAGTAATGTAAATACCATCGGGTTTTTTCATAGTATTTTTAACTAGCTGTGTAGATCCCTTAATACCGTTTTAGCTCGATAAAGCCCGAGTTTTTTCACACAAAAAATTTTGCTTAAAAATCCCCCCTCGCTTTTACTCGAGCACTGTTTGGGGTCGGGCCTGCGATGGCCCGGGCCCGGCAGGGGCCTTCTGCTACATGCCCCTCCCGGGAGCCATATGCAGAACCGATTTCAGCAACAGCGACGGCACACCCTGGCCCCCTGGCGTCAGGGGTCTCTTCCCCTACATGCGGCTCCTCTGGGGGGCACACAGAAGAAGAGATGCACGCGGACAAGAGCGAGCGCTCCCGGCCGCAATGGACTCCGGCAGCACAACAACTTACGGCCATCCGGCCCACACAGGCACGTGTATCATCACGCGCCAACGCGGCCCGTGACACACCCGCCGGCCGGGAAAGGAGGGGGAGCATGCAGGGCCGAAAAGCAGGAGGCGGGGCGGCAGGGACCGAGGTAAGTGTTTGTTTTTTTGTTTTTTGTTTTTTTTTATTACCTACCTATACCGCCTTACCCACCTATACCCACCTATATCCCCAATCTGGCCAACCCACCTTTTGCGGCCTAACCCAGCCATACCCACCTATTTTAAAAAAACCGCCTATAACCTTCCCCATTAGAACATTACCTGCCTAAAGAACATATACCTGCCTATAACCTCCTATTAGAACATATACCTCCCATTAAACAAACCGCCTATAAAAACCCGCCTATTAAACATATACCTGCCTATCCTGCCTATACCCAGCCTATACCCAGCCATACCCACTATAACCACCTATAAGGACATATACCTGCTATAACCTGATATTCCCATTTTGTGCATGGGGGACATAAACCTGCCTATAAGGCCTATTTGGGGACATGACCATGCTATAACTGCCTTGGGGGACATAAACCTGCCTAAAGCCTATGGGGAACATAAACCATTGCCTAGAACGGCCTATGGGGAATAAACCTGCCTAGAACTGGCCTATGGGGGACATAAACCTGCTAGAACGGCCTATCAGGGGGACATAAACTGCCTAGAAGGCACTATGGGGGATAAACGGCTAGATCGGCCTATGGATATCATAACACCTGCTAGACGGCCATATGGTGACATAAACCATGCCTAGAAACGGCCTTAGACGGGACATAAACCTCCTAGATAAAGGCATGGGGTGACTAACCTGCCTAGAAACGCACTATAGGGGGACATAAACTGCCTAGAAAAGCTATGGGGGACATATAAACAGCTAGAACTGCTAAGGAAACATAAACCTCCTAGATCGCCATGGGGTACATAAACATGGCATACGCCTATGGGGACAGAATACCTGCCTAGAACGGCCTATGGGGACATTAAACCTGCATAAACGGCATCTGGGGGACATATACCTGCCTAGTGAATTTATTGGTTCCATTTTTATCTTTAAATTTCCGTAGCCGCACATTTTCCACCAGGCTTATAGCTCGGTTCAAAGTTCATTCCCAGTTTTTTTGTGCTAAAAGTAGGTGCCTCGGCTTATACTCGGGTGGCTTATCTTCGAGTATATACGGGGTATTTTGAAGCTGATTTGAATGCTAAAATGCATGCGGCCAACTCAGCGTGTGAACTTACCCTTTCCCCTTAGAAAAAGATTCCAGCATCAGGGGGGCAAAAATATCCTCAACAGATATTGCTTGGATCGAGGAACCAAAAGATCCAGGCACTGCGGAGGGGTAAGGTTCATGTCACGCAGGGATGGTACAGGGGCCTGACTGCACTAGGCCCACTGCCCCGCCCTACTTGCCGTGCTGGCCCTAGATGGCAGACCCCAACTGGACAACAGTCCTTACACTGCTAAGTGCAGGGCCGTCAGGGAAAACGCAAGGTCAAACAGTCCGAGTCGGTAACGGTCAAGAACGCCAAAGCCACAATCAGAAACCAAAGAATAAACAGGAACCAAGCCGAGGGTCAAACTCGAGCGAGAACGAAGTACATAAACGGAGGAAAAAAACAAAGGGTAAGGAAGCCAGGTCAATAACAAGGAAGCAAATCAAATACTCACGGGAAAAAACAGGGGAAAACCTATCAAAGGCAAGGCCGAAAACTGAGCCTTTTTAAAAAGTTTTCCTGGACCACCGCCCCAGGCGATTGGGGCGGCGTGGGGGTTTGTTGGCCTGAAACCCCAAACCCCTTGCTGGGAGGGCAGAGCACCCAATCCCTGAGCTTAAAGCCACCCTCTCCTGGTGTGGGTCCACAGGGGGTTTAAAACCCCTTCTGGGCGGGGCCCTCGCCATATAAACGAAGGCGCCTGCCCTGGACTATAAAAGGTGCTTTCAAAACCACTTTTTTGGTGCAGTTTTTTGGACCCAACCCTTTTTTTCAGTTGTTAAATGGTTTTTCAAGTGATAAAAATTTTACGTGTGTGAAGTCTTGTGATTACAAACACACTAATGATTCCCACTTTCCCAAACAGTTTAGGTAAGTGAAAACACTTGTTGAAAAAAGGAGATTAATTGCAGCACATTAAAATGCACCAAAAATGCGCTGTGTGAAAGAACCATATTTTTTGTAAACTTGTTGGAAATTATTGTGATATCCCAAATATACCATTTGAATGCTATTAATACTGAGTACTACGCCTATTATTTCTTTTTTTTACACCAAAAACCCGTGTGTTGTGTTATATTATATATTATATTAATAAAAAATATATATATATTATAAATATAATCTGCACTTTTTTTTCTCTTTAAGGGAAACCCCCATAGTTTTTAAAAACCCTTCGAGGAAAGCAAAAGCTTGGATAGACTGCTGTTTCCCGCGCGTGCCCTTTTCTGGAAGATGCTGGAGTTTTAAAAATATTTAATGTAAATCTTATTCATGAAGGTGAAACACCGCCCACAAGGGGTATCCCCGCCCCACCTGGCATTATTCACATGGTTTTTACCATTCCCAAAGTAACGGTTTGTTTTTGTGAAGGGCGGGGCTGCCCCCATGGGGGGTGGGGCCCGAAAAAACTGACTTTTTTATGATCTTTTCTGCTGAAAAAAACAGATTTTAGCATTAAAAGCTTAAAACTACAGTATCTAACATAATAGGGCACGTGCGGAAAAACCCCGGTCTGACACTACTTTTTGCCCTCAGAAGGGGGGCATAATCTATGTGACGGGTTCCCTTTTAACTATGTTATGCAGTTTATTTCCCCCCAGATTTAATATCATTTATATTGGTTTTTTATGCTGGGGTTAACTTAAAAGTTATAATTTTTTTTTATCTGTTTTTAAAAAAAGGGGTTTCTTTTTTTCCGGCCTTTTTTTTCTGCTGTTTGTACTTTTTATCCGTGGAAGCACATGTAGGAATTTC
>JAODAL010062940.1:0-19495 GCA_025379985.1 Phyllomedusa bahiana
CAATTAAGTTGTTTGTGATGAGAAAGTTATCTATGCGGGACCACGACTGGTGGGCATTGGAGAAAAAAGTGTAGTCCCTACTGTCTGGATGAAGCAGTCTCCAGATATCAGTGAGACCAGTTGAGTCAACAAAATTTTTCAATCCCAAGTCATTTGGTATTGGCTGACCGGCTGAACCCCTTCTACGATCTTCTTCCGGGCTAATCACTGCGTTTAGGTCACCTCCCACAAGGGTCGCGTGAGACTGGCAGGAATTGATGCTGGTGCCTAGCCCTCGGTAGAACTCCGCTCCTTCCCTGTTGGGACCATATATGTTATAGATACATAAGTCTCCCGCTTGACAGCTAAGGTGAATCCTAATCCATCTGCCCTCATCGTCTGCTTCTGTCGAAATGACATTATATTCTAAGTTTTTCCTTAGGAGTATTAAGACACCATTCTTTTTATTTACAGCTGGAGAGCCATATACTTCGCCTACCCAGTATTTATTCATTCTGTGAAAGTCACTGGCGGGGAGGTGTGTCTCCTGAAGCAAGGCTATGTCAGGTTTTAGTTTACCCATATGCCTCAGAACCATAGAACGTTTTTGTGGGGATAATAAGCCCTTAACATTCCATGACAATATTTTCATACTTTAAGTATATGGCGAAACCTGGTATAATTGTTGCTAGACAATATCAATATCAATAATATCGGCTCCGGCCCCCCCCTCCTCCCCCCGGCCGATCCCCCCATATGAGCACCTTCCGGCTAATTCCGGATAACCTTCCAAGGAAACATCTTAATTTTAACAACTCAGACATAGATAATAACATGAACAATAACATTCTCATTCCCTCCATAGTCACCTTTCCCTTTTTTTCTAAGGACTTCACTTTTTTCTGGCGTGCATTACTTCCAGAGCATCGTCTTTTACATATGCACTACCACCTCTTCAGGACCTAAATGCAAGAACAGAAATTGAAGAATCCCAACCTTCCTCACAGGTCGGCCTTCTCTCAAGTTCCCGGGGAATGTTCATGAGATCAGGTTTTGCTTCTCGTTTCACGTGGGGTTTGTGGAGGTCTTTGCTCCTTAGGGTTGGTAGTTTGTAGAAACTCTCCTCCGGAAAGCCGGACAGGAAGAATCGTTCTCTCGAGCCGATCGCGTAATTTTTCAATTCCTTTTTGTGATGTGTCCCTTTAGAAGGCACTGCAGCGCATCCTCAGCTTGCTGGACTGTAGTGAAGGCATTTTTGGATCCGTCTGGAAGTGCCACCCTTTACACGGCAGGATATTGTAGTTGAAACTTTTTTGTTTTTTGTGTAAAGTGCAGAGCACAAATTTACTAAAAGCTTTCCTTTTGCGTGAAACCTCGACGGAGTAGTCATTGAAAATTAGAATGGTAGAAACCTTCATATTTTAATGGCTTCTCGCTTTTTAAAACTGCGTAAGAGATTTTCTTTATCGGTGTAGTCCAAGAATTTGGCGATCACTTGCCGCGCCATCTGAGCTCGTCTATCTGGGGGCATTGGACTTTGGGTGATTTCTCCGGACCAACCCTGGTGCTCTTTCCACCTTGCAGACCATGTCTAGGGTTGAGGGCAGCTGGAAGGGCTGATTCGCAATTTTTTCACAGATGGCTGGCCCGGGATCTTTCACGTGGGGTTTGTGAGGTCTTGCTCCTTAGGGTTGGTAGTTTGTAGAAACTCTCCTCCGGACGCCGGACAGGAAGAATCGTTCTCTCGAGCCGATCGCGTTATATTTTCAATTCCTTTTTGTGATGTGTCTTTTAGAAGGCACTGCAGCGCATCCTCAGCTTGTTTGGACTGTAGTGAAGGCATTTGTGGATCCGTCTGGAAGTGCCACCCTTAACACGGCAGGATATTGTAGTTGAAACTTTATGTTTTTTGCGTAAAGTGCAGAGCACAATTTACTAAAAGCTTTCCTTCTGCGTGAAACCTCGACGGAGTAGTCATTGAAAATTAGAATGGTAGAACCTTCATATTTTAATGGCTTCTGTCGCTTTTTAAAACTGCGTAAGATATTTTCTTTATCGGTGTAGTCCAAGAATTTGGCGATCACTTGCCGCGCCATCTGAGCTCGTCTATCTGCGGCATTGGACTTGGGTGATTTCTCCGGACCAACCCTGTGTGCTCTTTCCACCTTGCAGACCATGTCCAGGTTAAGGGCAGCTGGAAGATCTGATTCGCATATTTTACGCAGATGGCTGGCCGGGATTTTTTTTGGAAGACCTATGATCCGTAATTGTTTCTCCTTGAACGGTTTTCCAAATCTTCCATCTTGTTAGATAGTTGCTTGTTTTTTTTCCGTCAAAGTGCTGATACGTGTGTGGAGGTCAGAGATTTCATCCTCCGTTATAGAGAGTCTTTTTTCCAGTTCTTCCTGACGTTGACCCTGACTGGTGACCTCTGCCTGAAGGGATTGCATAGTGCCTAAAATTTCGGTAGATAAAGTTTCTTGTAGCACCGGTAGTATCTTCTTAGCCACTGCCGCGGCGAGTTTTTTGTAGTTAATTTTAATTTGTGAGGGTGTAGCGCTTTGTTCTTGGAACTCATCTTCAGAGGACTCCGCATCTTCCTGCTCATAGTCAAGTTTACTTGTGGCTGATTTGTCTTTCCTTGTGACAGGTGCTATGTTTTGGCAAATTTTAAAGTTGCGGCAGATGTATATCACGGGTCTATAGATAGTCCTATTGGGAGCAAATTGATGTGTTTTTGCTTGTGCTGCTAGATATTCCTGAGCATAATCTCGGTACACCTTGTTCTCTGTTTGGGCGATTGGGTGGGTCCTGTCAGTAGCTGTTTCCAGGACAGGGAAGGTGGTTCAGTGCGATAGTGTTATATACTGCTGTGGCCTGTTCTATCACACAAGAAAAAAGGGGGGTGATCGCCCTTGCGCCTGCAAGACAGCCGTATGGAGAGGCAGTAGGCAGCTCTCTTTGTTTATTGTGAAGAGATTGCACAAATTCGTTAGTTAAAATCTCTGTTAGGTGCTTGCTTAAGATCCTTGTCTTTACTTAAAGTCTTTGCCAGGGGGCATCACGCAGCTACTGTGCCTTTTATTTTGCAGTGATTAAAGAAAATGGCTACCTGCCACGTGTTGTGAGGTCCTATATTACCCCCTTCCTTTTTGCCTTTATTTTCCTTTTTTTTGTCTATAAAATTTTTTTTTCACGGGCCCCTGCTCATTAAACTTGCATGCCGCAGCAGCTTTGCTTATTTCTGTCAAACGGGAGGTTCAAAACCCCCTTTTAGCTGGTCTTGGGGCAGAACCTGACTTCCCCCCCTCGCCGCGCCTGGGCACTGCTCTGACTGCTGCGCTGATTCCTTCCTGTCGGGCTAATAGGGCCGGCTTAGCCGCGGTGGAACCTGGCTTCTCAGCGCCTAGTCTCGGCGGCTGGACACTTTTGTCTCCACTCACCGCCGACGAGATCTTCCGCATCTCTGCCTCAGCGCTGATCCCGCGCGGCGGGAAAGATGGCGCGCCGCGGCCGTGCCTCCGGACCAGCTCCGCTCCCGGACCTCTTCGTCTGTCGCTCCAGGCGCCTCCGGGAGAGTCAGTCGCCCCGGTGAGTTCCGTCCCTTCCTCCGGGTCTCTCTGCTGTGCCCTGTCGATTTGGGTGCTGATTTTTATGCAGATTTATGGACGATGCCTGCGGAGCGCGCGGCCCGTGCTCCTACATCGCCAGCGGGGAACCCGGGAAGTCCGCCCTCTCCCTTTTTTGGGGGGACCGTATTGACCAACCCCATCGTTTTCCCCCTTGCCCCTGATGAACGCTCGCAAGCAAATTCGCGGAAAAGCCCAGGATGGACCGCAATTCATCACATCACATCATCACAAGGGGATTGGTCGTCCTGACTTCGCATCCAGAGCTTGGCTACAACAAGGGGCACTGCAAGACGTTGAGCCCGCCCGGATTTTTGCCGTTTCCCGGTTTTCCTTCTCTCCTCTATGGCATCAGTAACTGGCGTCAGAGCAGAAAAATCATCCTCTTATTTTTAAAACCTCCTTTCTGACCCCAACCGCTTTTGTCATCAAAGAGTTTCAGAAATGGTTTTATCCACAGTGGTGGGTACACGGTTGACTTTTGGGGCTGCCTTCGCTTCATTTTTGGAGGGATGACATGATCCCTGTGTACATTTGGGCCCGGAATGGGGGGCGGGGAGGTGACTGTGGTCATTTTGTTTAAACCATGAAGAACAATTGGCGCCCTGTTCTTTACTGAGATTCACGGGGGCCCTGACCCAGCATGACGGGCCTGACGGTCCTGCACCGATGATCCGGGGCACGTGTTGTTCCCAGCACTGGAAGGGCACCTTCTCGGGCCCTCACCCCATGTGCTCCCCCCTTTTTGCTCGCTTCCCCTGAATTTCCTCCTGTTAAGAAAAAAAAATTAGAAGGTAGGGAATAGTTTTGGAAACCCCCTATTATTAACAGACGGCAAATACAGCTATTCTAAAACCCCTCAAATCAAAAAAAATTGGGGGATCAAATTTAAAAAATCGGACGGGGCAAAAGTGCAAAAAACAGTACTGTTATTTTTTCGTATAATAAAAGTTGTTTTTGGTACCTTTAAATTTCCCCTGGGGTGACATAAATTGCGTATAAGATATAAGTCACGTATTGAATGAAAAAAGCTGCAATCGCCAAAGTAAAAAAACACGTATCGTTATAGTTTTGGTATACAAGTTTTTTTTGGCACCTTCAATTCCTGTGGTGCTAAAAAATTGCTTATAAGATAAGTGCCCTATCTAAAATGCACAAACTAGTGCCCCAAAGTCAAAAAAAACAGTATTGTTATAGATTCGGATGATAAAAGGTTTTTTTTGGCCCCTTTAAATTCACCTGTGGGACTATAAATTGCTGTATAGAAAAAGTGCACGCTATCTGAATGCAAAAGCGCGTGCGCCAAAGTCAAAAAAAAACTTCGTTATAATTCGGATGATACAAGGTATTTTTGGCCCCTTTCAATTCACCTTTGGTGACTAAAAATTCGTAAAGTTTAAAAGTGCCGTATTGAATAAACAAAGCTGCAGTACGAAAATTCAAAAAACAGTATTGTTAAAAATTTTGGATGATCAATTTTTGGCCCCTTTAATTCCCGGGGGATTAAAATTGTGTAAAAGATATAAGTGCAGCTATCTGAATGAAAAAAGCGCAGTACGCCAAAGTAAAAAAAAACACGCATCTGTTTATAGTTTGGGAGATCAAGGTATTTTTGGCACCTTTCTTTCCCTGTGGTGCTATAAAATTGCGTTAAAAGTATAAGTGCAAGCTTTTCCCAATGAACAAATCGGACTGGAAAAAGTGCAAAAAACATATTGTTTAGATTTGATACCGGTATTTTTGGGCACCTTCAACCTGTGCGGACTACAAGATTGTGATTTAATTTAAAGTCGGGTGGATATATCAAAAAAGGGGGAATGGGTAAAATTGAAAAAGAAACCTATTAAAAGTATATGAAATAAAATGGGGTTTTACTACAAAGAGACCTGCAGTTTAACAAAATGATGTGTATCCTAATATAAGTTTACATGCCCAAATCCGCAAAAAACTTTTCAATAGCAAACGTTAATAATGAAGATATTCAGGCAAGTCACACTAAGTCTTGGAACTTTATCCAGTGTCCTTTAAGAGTTGTCTGTGTTCGCCCACGCCCCCCCCCCCCGATCCCCCCGGGCTTTATAGCGATAGATGCTGCTTTAATAATTATTAACTACCCAAAATCTTTCCCAAATTTTAATCTAACAACAGCTAATAGTAGAGGTTTTTTCTGTTAAAAATATATGATTTGCTGAGTAGTTGGAGAAAATCAACGCACGTCCAACAGTATAAAGCTGGAGGGGATGAGGCAGAACAGGAAGGGGTTTTATTTAAAAAAAGGTCAGTGATTTTTTAGCCAAAACGCAACCATACACTCCCATCATGACGCCACACACACTCACCTGTCTATTTTTAACTGATGGTGGCCGCCAAATGTCAGGGGAAAGGCCCAAAATGGGGCGTATTAATAGATAGTGCAGATTTTAACTAAAAATTATGCGTGATCGAAAAATCCGTTCCATAAAATCCGTGCCGATTTCAACTTTGTCGATAAAAATCGCCCAACACGACGCTGCCCTGATTGGCTGTCTCCACACGTACAGGAAGCAGCTTACAGTCAAAATGAACAAGTCACGGGGCGCCGATCACAAGTCTCGATCGTGATTTTTTTATCCAATTTTACAGAAAAAAATCGGATCGAGATCAAGAAAACCATAAAAATCTACTCGATTTTTTAAATTTTTTCCCAATTTAAAACATAACCTACTTAACCCTTTCCAAAACCCTCTAAAACAGTTTAAAGATCTTCTTATACCAAGGTATATATATGAGAGCTATATCTAAGGATCTTGCTGAAAATGTATTTGTTAAATATCTTGTTGCTCCAGTATTCCATTCTTTACTGAAGGTGCATTAGAAGGTTTTTCCTATTCCTATGCACCCTATTATAGTCCGTGTGGGTTCACTGGGTGAATCATTGGGTTTGTGGTTGGATTCATTATTGCAATTGTTGGTAATGCAGATACCAAGCTCT
The DNA here is from genome assembly GCA_025379985.1 of Phyllomedusa bahiana. Classification (NCBI taxonomy): domain Eukaryota; kingdom Metazoa; phylum Chordata; class Amphibia; order Anura; family Hylidae; genus Phyllomedusa; species Phyllomedusa bahiana. Next base: position 6,580 of record JAODAL010062940.1, read on the forward strand.
ATTAGAGACACAAAAAGCTTGTTCACGGTTATGTCAGATGCAAGTGGGACAGTCACTTGTCATGGGTGTCTTGCAATATTGTGGGGGTTGTATCTCTTAATAACCCATGACAAGGCAATCAAATATTTGGAAATTTTTCTACATTGTCATGGGAGTTCAATTTTTGTTAATGCACAACAACTTTGCATTCAACAATAAATTTTACCTTCAAAGATGGGTGCGTTAATCGGGGTGCTTTTCTTACCCTCTCTTATGAACATTTATATCTCCTCCGCAAGGGAGACAATTGTATGGGAGGTGGTATGGGTGGTATGAGAGAAATATTGTTGATCTCCTCCTGATGTGGGAAGGATCTTCCGAAACGACCCATGAGTTTGCTAAATTTATTAATTCCAATGACATGAATTTGTCCTTTACTCTTGAATGGTTTAAATCATCAGTACACTATTTGGATGTAACCCTTACAGGGTCAGAGGACGAGGGTGTAATAATTTCACCCTATAGAAAGAATATGGCAAGGAATACCATTCTGCTTGATTCATCCTGTCATCCCCGCTATGTGGTAGAAAACATACCACTAGGGTAATTAGGATAAAACATACAGTTGACACCAAAAGTTTGTACTATATAAAAAGACAGCTATGCAGGTTTTTCTCACTATCTGACATGAAATCAGAATAGATCTTACCCGTTTTAGGTCAATTAGGATTACCAAAATGATTTATATTTGTCAAATGCCAGAATAATGAGAGAGAGCTTTTTTAAGGCATTTTTATTACTTTCTGCAAAGTCTCATCTCTATATCAAGTCAGCTGCTGGACCACTTTGTTAGTGTTAAGTATGGGAGACAGAAATCTAGATTGGGGCTATTGCGCATCGCTTGCACTGTTGAAATCATGTGTTTGCAAGCCCGTAATTTCAACAGAGCAATGAACGCGTATTTTAGTGCATACAGTACGCTCAGAAATATGCCATGTGAACCTGGCCTAAGAGTGAAGGGCCAATAGAAATGTTCAATTAATGTTGACCAAAGCATACTACTATCAAAAGAGCATATGGGCAGTGATTGTCTTCATGAGAAAATACCTTGCAAAGGTTATACAGATTAAACTTAATCAAAGTCACCTCAATTCTTTAGGAACAACATTATTAGTTATACGATTGCTTTTTCAAGTCTCATGTTAACAGCATGTGTGAAAATACCATGAGTTCGAAGAGCTGTTTCATTTTCTAAGTAATCAGAAATTTAAATGACTGCACAAATGCATAAAGTGGGTTAATAAACGCTGAGGACACAACTTGAAAGCATCAAATTATTTCTGTGCTACCAAGAGTCTCATAGCTTCTACCCTCTAATAGGAACTCTAAAGGAAGATTGATTTTCCATCTTGTTTGCCTCTCACCTTAATGATAAGATAATCAGACTATGTAAATCCTGTGGATGTCAAATGAAGAACTGAAAATAAAAAACAAGAGCAGCTCAGCAGAGAGATAAGGTAGAAAAGGGTCAATTAATATTAACATCATTGGCAACTTTTAGATTGTTGAAATTTTGTGGGGAAAACTGTGACCATTGCCTGATTATGTGATAAGAAAAACAATTTCTGCAGCAAAAATGTAATATGTGAATGTGTTTTAGAGCACTGAATATTTACATTTCCATCCTCATTTGGGAAGAAGCCTGAGAGTTATTTCCATTTTGATAATGTAGCCGTTAGAGAAAAGTAAATTAACATCTTAGTAATGTTCTGATGCATATCATCGTGTTACACAGTGTCCTTGTTTCAAGTTTGTAGAAAGCAGGGCTCGGATACCACATGGACAAGTAGGTTAAGTACACAATACTAGCTTTACTTTAGCCTTCAAATCAGGTTACCCTACTATTTGCTGTCACTAGTTTAGGAGAACTAGGAGAAGAGCTAATATAGAAGGTTCTTTAGTGTATATAACATTTCCCTTGCCATATTATTAATGCTCCACACTGGCCAAGTTAATGCAGTACTGTTTAGATTCAAGTTTGCATGCTTATTTTTACAAAATCTGGGGAGGAAGGGGGGTTTGCAAACATTAAAAAAGAAAGGGGCCTATACTTTGCTGTATTTGGATAGAGTCCTGGTTTTACCTGAAAAACTGCCAAACGTGTCACTTAGACTCCATTGCCAGGCATAGTTTTTGCAAAAGTCTGCATACAACCCGAAGAATTCACCATTCTTTGGTAAGTTATAACTGGAGGCAACTGTGGGTCTTCAGCTTATTTCACACTTTGCAATCCTGGAGGTTTTAACCTCACCCTTGTAAAAGCCCCTGAACTATCTTTGAATCCCTCTGAACTGTTCAGGAACACTCTTAAAACACTCACTTTTGGGTGGAAATGCATAAATCCTACCTCTTTTGTGATCTTGTTTCATGGAGGCTCCCAGAAGAATTGGGAGGGTTGAAAGGGATGATTACAGGTACATCATAATTAGCGGCCAGGTAGGTGATTTCCTTCTAGAAATGATGCAGGTGTAAACAAGAGGTAAATTTTTACTAGGGTTCTGCCTATGGGGGCACTATGTAGCTAGGACAATATACAATATATAGAGATATTCTGTAGCTTGGAAACTCTCTGGCTGGGACACTGTAATGGGCACTGCCGGTCTTGGATCCTGTATATGAGAGGATTGTCTGATTGGAGCATTACAGGGGGGTACTGTCTCGCGGGGGCCCTTAGTATGGGGGAATTCTTTGGCTGTAGTTTTGTGGCGGATCAGTAGTCATTCATACGATCTGTGATCTTATGTTGCCCCGCAGGCAAAATTGTGACATTGTTATGCAGTTACTGTATAGTAGTATTATTCAATCACTATACAGTAGTATTTTTCAGTCACTGAATGGTGTTAATACTTATTTGGTTATGGTACGGCAGTATTATCCAGTCATGGTTTGGTAGCATTATTGGTCACTGAATGATTATATAATTTTTTCATTCATTATTGCCCTAGTATACAGAATTGTTTTATTGCTGGTTACCAGGGAAGTATCTTGCATCAGCTGTTAAGGCCTGCCCATCTCTTGAAGCCCAGTCTGAAGGAGACGCTCAGATTTCTGAAGCATATTTCATTTTTTGCAGATTTAAGCGTGTTTTAGGATATGGTTTAGTACCATTTAATCTCATTGCATTTTCCAAATTGATTAAGTTTGGAAAAAATTAGTGACTCAAGCTTTTTATATTTATAATACTATGTGCCAATGCAAATGGCAGCGCAAATTCAATGGGACACTTTAGGAGGTTTTTTAATGCATATTTTGGTGCTTGTTTATGAACTAAAATACACTTTAAAATACACTTTAGAAAATGTCATGGGAACAACCCAAGGGCCTTGGGACTTAAGAACCAGGTTAATTCTGTTATGTAGGTGCTTGCAATTTTAAAGGTAAGAAAAAATATATTTTTTGTTAAGCTGTAGTTTCAAATAGCTTATTATAGCTAAAAAGAAAATAGAAACTAAATTGCATGGATACAAAAATAAGGTGAAGTATCAGTTGTTGCTTGATTGTTTGTCTCTTTAGAACTACTGTTGGTTTTAGCTTAATGAAAATTCAGAACTACCACAAAGTGCTTTGTTAACCTAAGGCAATAGACTACTTTGGGACATGGAAAAATTTTTTTAAACATGGGTTTACTACTTCCCCAAGATAAAAATTGCACTGAGGTTTAGGTTTCCCGGTTCTCAGTTTTTAGCCCTTTTTTTGACCGCTTAATATTAAAAATCACTTTCACATAGACAAGGATTCTGTAGGTTGCCAGTCATGTGGTTATATTTAAAGTTCATTCGGGATGACTTGGGGTACGCCCCCAAAAGGGCATATTCTTTTTTTCCGGGTTTTGCGGGTTTGGTTTGTCCAGGGTTAAACGGATTCGCCTGTACCCCTTATCATTGAAGCCCCTTTATGTAAAAAAACCAGGGGGAAAGGGAATTTCCCTCCCCTTTTTTCACAAATTTTTATGACCTCTTTCTTTGATTTGGAGTAAAGTAACCCCTTTATGCATCTGGACATATAGGTACATCCTGATGGCGGTAAGGGGCTTTGTAGTGGGATCGCGCCGCAGTACCACTACACAGCCAGCGTGTCCCGGGGCGGAAAAATTTGTAGCAAACCCCCACCGGCCCACCCTGGGCTGAAAATAACCCTTTCCCAAAGGCAAATTTGGAAACAATTTTTAAAAATTAAATGAAAAAACGAGGTTTTTCCTTCACCACCATGTTTTCTTTTTTCTACTATTTTCCCCCTCAGGGCAGGAAGTAGTAAAACGCCATATTTGAAACACCCTATTGAAATTTTATTACAAAAAAATTTGGGGCATATAAATGATCAACCCCCCCTTGGTAAAGCAGAAAAGGGGTTTTCCCAGAAAAAAAAAATGTTTTAAAAAGAAAAAAAAAAAATTTAAAGTTAAAAAACCCAACCCCCCTACTAAATTATCAAAAAAGTTAAACATAATTGCCATTATCGCATCCGAAAACGTAGGATCTATTAAAATAGCATCCTTTATCCCGTGTGCTAAACACCGTAAACGGACACAAAATTCCAAATGCCCAAAGTGCGGGTTTTTTGGCCCTTTCACGTCCCCTAAAAATTGGACTAAAAGTGATCAACAAAAAGCCCGAAAGAAATTCCAAACTGGTCCCAAATAAAAAAAAACCCATCCGAAAAAAAATCACCCTCACTCTAGCCCGTAAGTGGAAGAACAAAAAAGTTATTGGTCACAAAAAATGGCGCCGTGTTAAAAATTGGAAAAATAATTTTTTTACTTTTTTACGGTGGGCAAAAACCCTAATGAAAACCATTTCTTTTTTTAGTATTGCCGGGTTTATCAACCCTTTTTGGGTTCAGATAACACATATTTATATCAAAAATTGAACGCGTAAAAACAAAAAACCCCTTTCAAAAATTGGCCCCAAGTACTTTTTTTCCATTTTTTCCCCCAATTTTTTTTTCAGTTTCCCAGTATAAATTTTAGGTATATGAATGACACCATTAAAAAAAAGGGGATTGGCTCTGGGGAAAGGCGGGGAAAAAAAAAAAAAAAAATAAAAAAAAAAAAGGGTTTGGGCTTAAGGGGGTTTAAAAAAAAGGGCCCCTTTCACCCTCAGTGATTTTAAAAAGGGGAAACTCCGCTTATTGAAAAGATTTTATGGCTTTTCTAACCCGAAAAAGATTTATCTGGGGGGTTCCGGGGAAAAAGGGTCCCCCTGAAAATAAATTGATAGCCAAACTGATTCTCAACATCAAAATTTTTCGAAGTAGGAAAGGAAAGACATTGTTTTTCCCTTTCAATGGCTGTCCGGTTCATGCCGCGGTCCTTGCCTTGGACCGTCGGGCCCGTTTCCCTGCCTGCCAAATTCCCCCTGCGGGGCTCCCTGTTCGGGGGCCCCCGCAGCCTGGGGTTTTTTGCAAAGTTACTTACCGTCCTTCCCCGTCTTGTTGCTTCCCGGCCGTCTGTGCCGGGACCTTCTAGGGGGCGCGCGTGGCAGCTTCCTGCCTTTTTTCTGTCCTGCTCCGTGAAATTCCTCCTTTACCCCCCCCGACCTCTAGCTAAACAAGAGGAAGTTGCTTTCCTCTACTTCGGGGCATTCATTGCAGTCAACCCGTTTTTTGCTGTTTCCCCCTCCCTTAGCTCCTGCCCGATCTCAGGTTTTGCGTGGAGATTTTAACCCCCCGAGTTTTGGTCCAGTTGCCCGTTCCCATCTGAGCTCCTGGCCATCCCGTCTGTTGTCTCCGTTGTCCCGTGTGTCCTTCCTGTATGTGTCTCCTTTTCCCCATGTATCCTGCCGTGGGTTCCCCCCTCGTACCTCCTGGTTCCCCTCCCTTCCGCCCTTCCTGGGTGTCATGTGTCGTTTAAACCCTCCCGATCCCGCTTTTGTTCCTGAGTGCGTTCTACCCGCCCCGCTTATGTTTTTTCCTACGTTTTCCCGTGTTCCTGTCCTTTCACCTGGCTGTCACCCCCAGGGACCCCCGCCCGGGTAGGGACCTGGGGGGGCCCCCGCCCAAACCATCCCGCTTTGCGGCGGGCCTTTGGTGAAAAACCCCCGGGGGCCCCTTTACTCCCCTCCCCGGCGTGGTCCCCCCAAACACCACCTCGTGCTTGATCACAGAGGGAAACCACACCTGGATGTCGGCGGTCGGGCCTCGGCATACGTCTGTCAGCGGGCCCCTCCGTTACAGTATGAACTGACCATGGATTTTCCCCCGGGGGGGACCTCGCCTACCCTTTTTCGGCCGTTACCTTTTTTTTCATGGGCGGGCTCTGTCGTTCCCCTGGGTCATGGTTCCCCAAAATGTCGTCTGTTCCGCTGGGTCATGTTTGCCCAGAAATGTCTGTCTTTTTTCCGGGGGGGCTCATGGTTCGCCCCGAGTGTCTTCCGGGTTTCCCCTGGGCTCATGGGTTTGCCCCCGAGTGGGCTGTCGTTCCGCTGGTCATGGTTTTGCCCAGAGTGCCCGTCTTTCCGCTGGCTCATGGTTCGCCCAGAGTGCTGTCTGTTTTCCCCCGGCTCATGGTTCCCCAGAGTGGGCGTCTGTTCGTTTTTTTGGGGTCATGGTTCCCCCCAGGCTTTCGTTTGGCCCCGCTCATGGTCCACCCCGAGCTTACGTTTGGCCCAGCTCATGTTTCCCGCCCCGAGCTTGTTTGGCCCCCCGCTCATGGGCCCCGCCCCGAGCTTACGGGTTTTGGGCCCCGCTCTGGTCCCGGGCCCCAAACTTAAATTTGGCCCCGCTCATGGGCCAGCCCCGGCTTACTTTGGCCCAGCTCCCTGGTTCCCGGGCCCCGGCTTAAGTTTGGCCCCGCTCCCTGGTCCCGCCCAAAAGCTTTCGTTTGGCCCAGCTCCCTGGTCCAGCCCCGAGCTTACTTGGCCCAGCTCATGGGCCAGCCCAGAGCTTACGTTTGGCCCAGTCAGGGCCCCCGCCCAGAGCTTACGTTTGGCCCAGCTCAGGTCCCGCCAGAGCTTACGTTTGGCCCCCGCTCATGGTCCAGCCCGAGCTTACGTTTGGCCCAGCTCATGGTCCAGCCCCCGACTTACGTTTGGCCCAGCTTTTATGGTCCAGCCCCGAGCGTCCGTCTGTTGGGTGGTTACGGTTTTTTTTTCGCCCTGAGCCTTCTGAGGGCCCCCCGGGGTTCGGTCCCCCCCTCCCCGAGCCCCCGAGTCCCCCTTCTTCGGTCTCGCCCCGAGCCTTTGAGTCCCCCTGGTTACGGTCCGCCCTTAAACCTTCTTTAGCCCCGTGGGTTTTTTTTTTTTTTTTAGTTATTTGTCTTTTTTTTTTTTTTTTTTTTTTTTTTTTATTTTTGTTTTTTTTCTTTTTTTTTTTTATTTTTTTTTTTTTTTTTTTGTTTTTTTTTTTTTTTATTTTTTTCCTTTTTTATTTTCAACTTTTTTTTTTTTTTTTTTTTTTTTTTTTTTTTCCTTTTTTTTTTTTTTTTTTTTTTTTTTTTTTTTTTTCCCTTTTTTTTTTTTTTTTTTTTTTATTTCCTTTTTTTTTTTTTTTTTTTTTTTTTAATTTTTTTTTTTTTTTTTTTTTTTTTTTTTTTTTTTTTTTTTTTTTTTTTTTTTTCTTTTTTTTTTTTTTTAATTTTTTTTTATTTTTTTTTTCTATTTATTTTTATTTTTTTTTTTTTTTTCCCCTTTTTTTTTTTTTTTTTTTTTTTTTAAAAGGGGCTCGCCCTGAGCCTTCTTTAGTCCCCGTGGGTTACGGTCTCGCCCCGAGCCTTTTTGAGTCCCCCTGGTTACGGTCTCGCCCCGAGCCTTTTTGGGGTCCCCGTGGGTTATTTTCCCGCCCTGGGCCCCTATTTTCCGTGGCTTGGTTTTCCCCTGACCCCTTTTTAGGTTTTTCCCTTCGGCTTTTTTCGCCCCGAGGTTTTGGGGGCCCCGTGGTTCGGGCCCCCAGGGAGCCTTCTGAGTTTAAAGGGGGGGTTTAGGGGGGCTTTCCGGCCCGGGCCTTCCTTTAGTCCCCGGGCCTAGTCTCGCCCCGGGGCCCCCTTCGGGGTTTCCCCGGGGGGTTGGTTTTCGACCCCACCTTCCCGTCCCCCGGCTTTTTGCCCTTCCCCGGTTCCCTCCCTTTCCCAGGGGGGCCCCCCCGGGGTTTTTCCCCCTTTTATTCCCTTTCCTGGTTTTCCCCCAAAAGGGTTTTCCCCCCCTTACTTGGTTTTTGGGTTTTTGCCCCCTGGTCGGGCCCCCGGGGTTTCCCTTTACAAAGGGGTTTTCCCTTTCCCCTTTTTGGGGCCCCGTCCTTTCCATCTTAGCTTCCCCCCGGGGGCCCGCATTTTTTTTCAGGTCCCTTGCTTTTTTTGGTTTTTTTTTTTAACCCTGAGTTGCTGGTTTTTTTCCAGTTAAAAGGGTGCCCCCCTTCCCATTTTGGAAGCTTCCCTTGGGCCCCATCTGGGTTCTTTGGTTGTTCCCCGGTTTGGGCCTTTTTTCCCCCCGTTGGTCCTGGCCCTTTTGTTTTCTCCTTTCCTTTTTCCGTTTTAATCCTCCCGTTGTTTCCCCCCCGGGGTCTGTACCCCCCCTGTGTTCCCGTCCAGTTCCTGCCGGATCCTGTGGTGTCATGTGTACGGGGGGATCCCTCCCGTATTCCCGCCCGTGTTCCTGAGTGCGTTTTACCCGCCCCGCTTTGTTCTCCCTACGTTCCCGTGTTCCTGTCCTGCCCCCTCGGCTGTCCCCCGCAGGTAGCCCCGCCAGGGGTAGTGACCCGGGGTCCCGCAGCCAAATCCCTCCCCCCTTTTCGGCGGGGGCCCCGGGGAAAACCAAAGGGGCCCCCTTTGACTCCACTCCCCGGGGGGTTGGGGCCTCCAGCTAAACCCCGGGGGGCGGTGTCAAGAGGATCCACACCTGGTGCGGCGGTCGGCGCCTCGGCATACGTCCCCGTCAGCGCCGCTCCGTTACAATGGCTTTGTATGACATAACAAATAAAGATCAATGTTTATTGCTCCTTCCTTTCAAAAAAAATTGTGTGGCCTATGGGGGTTTCTGCATTGGACCGCATAAGCCAAAAATATTTAATTTTAAATTCCGTAAGCCCCCAAAATCCAAAACTATATGAATCACTTAGGAGTTAGCATTAAAAATTATTATCCTGCATATAGGGCATAATTCTTTCAAAAACTAACATCCCGATCCAATAATCATTCTCCTCTATACAACAAGAGTGCAATATCCCCTAATTCTACAATACCTATGAGGAATAAACTGAAAAATTAGCAAAAGTATTATTACCCTGAAAATATTTATTGCCAGTGTTATAAGTATTGCAACTTTCCAAGTTTTAATTGAATTATTTATTACTCTTAAAACAACTCACATACACAGTTGGTACTACAACAAGCAATTAATTTGCTAGTACATTTGAGACATTTTACAAGTCCATTTTCCAAAGCGAAAATCAATAAGTATATGCCGGCAAAAAGCAAATGTTCTGATGTGCTGACATTCTGCTTCAGAGATAATTTTACAACATGTAACAGATCTTTATCCAGGGAAATTTATTTTAGTTGTTTGATTTTTGCAGAAGATGAATGTCTCATACTATATGTATTTCATTGTGTCTAAAGCTGCTTATTAACATTTTAAGGCTGTAATAGCACATGCAGTTTTTTGAGCCAAAGTCAGGAGTTAATTAAAAAGGAATGGCCGATATAAAGGGAGGACATGCACTTTTTCATGTTGGGTCCATTGACTCAAAACTTTGACTCAAAACCGTATCAAAAATTGCATTGTAAAAATAAATGTTTGGTGCTGTAGGCAAGAAGGACTCCCCTTTCCCCCTCCAAAAAAAAATGTAATCCGTACCCCCTAACTAAAGTAGCGCCTGCGCCCTGGTGATCTGCAGCTTATTGAATGATTTTATGGCTCTAATACCAGATAATGAGTTTATCTGTGGGGTACCGGAAGAAGGATCCACCTGAACTAATATTGATAGCCAATTCTGATTCTCAGACATCAATTTTACGAAGCTAGGAAAGGAATGACATTGTTTCCTTGCAATGGCTTTGTATGACATAAAGGGAGGACATGCACTTTTTCATGTTGGGTCCATTGACTCAAAACTTTGACTCAAAACCGTATCAAAAATTGCATTGTAAAAATAAATGTTTGGTGCTGTAGGCAAGAAGGGAGCTCTTCCTTCTCCCCTCCTAAAAAAATGTAATCCGTAGTCCTAATCTGAAGTATGCTGCCTGCGCCCATCCCAACTAATTGGAATAGGAAAAAAACCCACAATTGCACCAACACAACAGTGGCATTACTAGGATCTATTAGGATGTAATTATATAAAACAATAAGTTGTATATACAAAAATCCATACAAACAACCCACAGTGGAGAAAATATTTTTACACTGTGATTTTTCAAGTTTTTCCCCCCAAAAAAATGTAGAGATCTGCAATTTTTATTGCAGATACACTTCAACTGTTAGAAAATTTAAAAAAACAGAAAATCACATTGTATGATTTTTAAATAATCGATTAGCATTTTGTGGCATGAAATAAGTATTTGATCACCTACCAACCAACAAGAATTCTGACTCTCAGAGACCTGTTAGTTGCGCTGCAATAAGCCCAAAATGCGCCCCGCAATTATGGTAATTCATAGCTCTCATAGAGTCATAGAGACATGTCACTTCTTCCCAGAGTTTACGAGCTGTGCATAATATAAGTGAACAGGGTCGGCCACCCTCCCCCACCTCCCCGAGCTTTAGAAGTACGCGCTTCTTCATAAATACCTTTAAAACACCCCCCGCATTGCGGCGCCTACAGTATGCACGGCAATAAGCGGGATGAACATACCCTTAGAAGACCTCCTGCTCTGCACTCATTACCTGTATTAATTGATTATTGGTTGAACCTGTTACCTGTATAAAAGACACCTGTCCAGACATTCAATAAATCACACTGTAACCTCTTCATCATGGCCAAAAACAAAGAGTTTTCTGAGGTCACCAGGGACTAAACTGTAGACTTGCACAAGGCTGGGATGGGCTACAGGACAATAGGCAAGCATCTTGGTGAGAAGGCAACAACTGTTGGTGCAATTATTAGGAAATGGAAGAAACACAAGCTGACTGTCAATCCTCAGCCTGGGGCTTCATGCCAAAGCTCGTCTCGTGGGGTAAGGATGATTCCCTCATGGGGTCAGGAATTAGTCTGGAACTACATGAGGGACCTGGTGTATATACTTGAATAGAGCTGGGACCACAATCTTAAAGATTACCGTTAGAAACACACTACACTGTCATGGTCCCCCTGTTCACACCAGCACATGTCCAGGCCCGTTTTAAGCTCACTAATGACCATCTGGATGATCCAGATGTGACATGGGAAAAAGTCATGTGGCCGAATGAGACCAAAACTCCACTCGCCATGTTTGGAGGAAGAAGAAGGATGAGTACAACTCCAAGACCACCTTTCCAACCGTGAAGTATGGAGGTGGAAACATTATACTTTGGGGTGCTTTTCTGGGAACAGGATGACTGCATCGTATTGAAGGGAGGATGGATGAGGCCATATATCGTGAGATTTTGGCCAACAACCTCCTTCCCTCATTGAGAGCATTGAAGATGGATTGTGGCTGGGTCTTCCAGCATGACAATGACCCGAAACACACAGCCAGAGCAACTAAGGAGTGGCTCTGTAAGAAGCACTTCAAGGTCCTGGAGGGGCCTAGCCAGTCTCCAGGCATGAACCCAATCGAAAATCTTTGGAGGGAGTTGAAACTCAATGTAGCCCAGATACAGCTTCGAAACCTGAAAAATCTGGAAAAGATCTGTATGGAGCAGCGGGCCAAAATTCCTAACTTTGTCAAGAACTACAAATACTAAGTTCTGTTTTACTATTGTATCAAATACTTATTTCATGCAATGAAATGCAAATTAATTATTTAAAAATCATACATGTGATTTTTAGGATTTGTTTTTAGATTCTGTCTCTCACAGATGAAGTGTACCGATGATAAAAATTCTAGACCTCTCCATTCATTGTAGGTGGAAAAACTTGCAAAATTGCCATTGTATCAAATACTTCTATTCCCCACTGTACAGGACAATGTTCTATGGATTATGCCTCTAAATAATATTTACAGTTACCAAATAATAGCACTATATAAGCAAAAATTATCACCATGCTGTTACTGCACAAACCAATATACCAAGACCAATATTATTAACGATACCACTATACAAAGACCAAATAATACTGCTGCAGCATGACCATATATTACCAGTACAAAGTGACTGATTAATACCACCATTCCGTTCCTGAATTTGAACCATTAAACTACTACCAATATAACCACCAAACACTGACTGTATATTGGAAGATACCAGTCTTTACAGGCGCTCTGCAGACATATATTACCATCATACAGTGACCATATAGGGGTAAATACCAGTAGTATACTGGCTGTACAGATGTATAAGTGATTACAGTGCACTTACATTTAGTGACTTACAAGTGAAGTCTTCTATAACTGGAGCCGTTCACTTTCCCTTTTCTTATTCATCTGGTTCAGGCCACCATGATGACTTCTCATCGCCACGATTCATCACTGCTGAATTTCTCTCACAAATATCTTAGAATCCTCACTTTTCTAAGAGGCGCCCAAACTCATATATTCAACCTATCGCTAAACTCTGGCATCTTCCCCTCCTCCTTCAAACATGTTACAGTCACATTTATCCTCAAGAAGTCATCTCTCGACTCATCCTATTTATCTATCGCCCTAGCTCTCTACTACCATTTGCTTCAAAACTCCTTGCACACTACATATATATTGAACAGTCTTCCTATCTTTCATCTAACTCACTTCTTGACTTAATGTACTCTGGTTTCCGACACTCCCTAACTAAAGTTTGTAATGACTTTGCTCCACCCAGATCTGTTCTTTGCCTTT
>JAODAL010062941.1:0-19493 GCA_025379985.1 Phyllomedusa bahiana
ACTCGGGGGACCCAAAAATACTCCCTGTGGCCCAATACGCCTGGGGGCCCCATTACCCCCTGTGGCCCCATATACTGCCTGTGGCCCCCCTATACCTGCCTGTGGCCCCCTTTAACCTGCTGGGGGGCCCCCTATACCTGCCTGCGGCCACCTATCCCCTGTGGTCCCCTTACCTGCCTGGGCCCCCTATCTTCTGTTGCCCCTTCCCTCCCTGCCCCCCCATATACTCCTGTGGCCCCCCTTACCTGCCTGGGCCCCATATACGGCCTGCGGCCCCATTTTCTGCCTGGGCCCCCTATCCCTGCCTTGGCCCCCTTACGCGTGGCCTCCTATCTGCCGTGGCCTTTTCCTATACCCCGTGGCCCCCTATCCCGCCTCATCCCCCTATATCTGCCTCATGCCCCTATTATGCCTCAGTCCCCCCCTATACCTGCCTTGGCCCCAAAAAACCCTGCCTCAGTGCCCCCTATACCTGCCGGGGCCCCCTTACCTGCGTGGCCCCCTATATACCTGCCTGGGGCCCCCCTATCCCTGCCTGTGGCCCCATATCTATATACCCTGCTTGGAGTGGCCCTATCTTTAACCTGCCTGACATTGACCCTATATTATTACCTCCCTGACATTGCCCCTATATTATATCCCTGCCTAATTGAGGGGACCTATACCCCTTTACCTAACTGGGGGGGACATATACCTAAAATTTAAGGAGTTGCTGGAAAGTGAGGATTCTAAGAATTTTTGTGCCCCAAATCTGCGGGACAGTATTACCGGGAGATATCAGCATGAAGGTGTAAACGGAGGAGAAGAAAAGGGAAAGTGAACGACGATGATCAGAAATGAGTTTCCGGGGGTTTACTAAATGAACTGCATGAATCACTTATATTTCGGGCAGAGCACTAATAAAAACTATATCTCCCACATATGGCCCTGTTGGCGGAAATTAAAGTAATCAACCTGTGTACGCTGATGGTAATTTTTATGGGGATTGGTTTTGGTCGGGGGTCTGCAGATTATTTGGTCCTTTGTAGAAAATATTTTGGGTTTTGGTTTTGAAAGGGTGTTTTTATAAAAAATTTTGTCTTGATTTGGTATTATCGGTGGATTTTTTTGGTGATGTTTAGGGGGTATTAAAAGTCATAAGGGGTGAGGGGTTTTGAAAAAAAAATTTTTGTCATTGGTGTTTTTCATTGTGCTGTGACTGCTGAGGCATGTATAAATGATATAGGTTCACTCTATGTGGAATATGCTGAACAATTAGTGACGGAGCAGAAGGCTTTTCTCTCATCTGTAAAAACACAGCCTCAGTTCACAATGTGGCTGGAAAAATGTCATGTGAAACCCCCCCCTACTGAGCAAAACACAAAGGGCCCGGGCCCCAGATGTTGTTTATAGGACCCTAGCAACGCCCCTGGTTATATAATTTTTGCGGGTTGTAGTTAAGGTGTGTCCTGGTGTGATATGATTTGTTCGGGTGTGGTTAGAGGTGTGTCCTGGTGTGATATCATTTGTTCAGCTGTAGCTAGAGGTGTGTCCTGGTGTGACATCATTTGTTCGGGTGTGTCCTGTGTGATATCATTTGTTTGGGTGTGGTTAGGGGTGTGTCCTGGTGTTATATAATTTGTTTGGGTGTGGTTAGGGGTGTATCCTGGTGTGATATCATTTGTTCGGGTCTGGTTACAGGTGTGACATCATTTGTTTGGGTGTGGTTAGAGGTCTTGTCCATGTGAGTGACATCATTTGTTTGGGTGGGCTAGAGGTGTGTCCTGGTGTGACAATCATTTGTTCGAGCGTGAGTTAGAGGTGAGAGTACCTCGCTGTGGACATCATTTTTCAGATGTGGTTAGAGGTGGTATTTCCCTGGTGTGATATAATTTGTTCGGGTGTGGTTAGAGGTGTGTCCTGGTGTGATATCATTTGTTCGGGTGTAGTTAGAGGTGTGTCCTGGTGTGACATCATTTGTTCGGGTGTAGTTAGAGGTGTGTCCTGGTGTGATATCATTTGTTCGGGTGTGGTTAGAGGTGTGTCCTGGTGTGATATCATTTGTTCGGGTGTAGTTAGAGGTGTGTCCTGGTGTGACATCATTTGTTCGGGTGTAGTTAGAGGTGTGTCCTGGTGTGATATCATTTGTTCGGGTGTAGTTAGAGGTGTGTCCTGGTGTGATATCATTTGTTCGGGTGTGTCCTGGTGTGACGTCATTTGTTCGGGAGTGTTGCATAAAATGATGTCATGTGTTTGGGCGGGGTTAGAGGCATGGCCTGATGTGTCCCTGTTTGCAATCTCTTAGGCCCCGTTCACACGACGGATTTGGCCTCAGGTTCGGCCGCGGCTTTCGCCAGTTTCCGTGCCCAAATCTTGGCCTATCCTCGCGTCTCCTGACGCAGGTTTGCGGTGTGGGCACTGGCCGTGGTCGCGGCGCAAGTGGGGCGTGGTTTGGGGCGCGACTTGCGGTGAGGGTTTGCCCCCATGCAAATTAGTAGGCAGGGGGCAAACCGCCCGCCAGCCGCGCACCAGCTGCGGTGATGCCCGCGGCAACATGCGCGGCTATATCGTGCGGCCGCCGCGCTGAGGACTCCTTGTCAAGAATTGACAGGAGAGTTCTCAAACCCGCGCGGCAAGGCCGCGGCCCCAAAGCCGCGGCCAAACCCGCGGCGTGTGAATATTAACACGGTTTCCAATAGGAAACCGTTAATAAACTAGGCACAATTTGGACGCGGTTTTGGCCGCGGAAACCGCGTCGGAACCCGCAGCCATAACCGCAGCCAAATCCGTCGTGTGAACAGGGCCTAAAAGTTGGGAGGTACGGCATGGTAATGCCAAGCGTGCTGGGGGACATGATATGTAGATCTAATAAATCATACATGCCCCTGTTAGAACACACTGAAGGCTGAAGAAGGACAACTCAGGCCTGAAATGCCTTTGAGGTCAAACCCCTTTAAATTGAGGTTAATAAAACAGCCAGACAAATCCTAATTCCAAGGACTATATACAGACCAAGGTGCGCTGTAATATTCTACATCTACTACTACAGCGCCACCTGTTGGCAGGTCATAACAACTCCATTGACCGGCAGTGGAACGCAACGCACGACGCAAGAGCGGACGTAGTGAAGGACCGTCGCAGTGTGCGCCGGAAGTGCAGATTCCTGTGCCGGCGCGTGTCGCTTTCTGTCTGGTTGTGAGCTCCTGTCGGCAACATGTCTGCATCTTTTAGAAAAGCGCTGAAGTCCCGGCAAAAGAACCATAAGGAGAGGTCACAGGTGAGGGAGCCTGCCAACGGCTTATGTAATGGAACGTCCACAACATACTAACGCGGTCTGTCTCTTTTTGTCTAGCCGGGCTTCCGTAAAAAGCTAGGGCTTCTGGAGAAGAAGAAGGACTACAAGCAGCGTGCTGAGTGAGTACACAGTGCACGGGCCGGACTCAAACTCGCAGGGGATGTCGGAACAGAGCAAGCAGTGGCTAGCCAGTTGTTGCAAAACTGCAAGTTCCAGCATTCCCTGACAGCCAAAGGATGCAGGGAATGCTGGGAGTTGTAGTTGGACAACAGCTGAATGGCCATAGGTAGTGATACACAGGTGTGGATGCTGTTGGGCTTTCTGCAGCATTCTTTCCATGCACTTTTATGATATATGTTTATTAACTATGTGTGCCAAATGTTACCAGGTCCACTTAGATTTTGTAGTTTTATTTTTATGGCTTTGTCTATCCAGGCATCCTCAAACTGCGGCCCTCCAGCTGTTGGGAAGCTACAACTCCCATTATGCATTTATATAATCTATAACAGTGGGAATGATGGGAGTTGTAGTTTGCCAACAGCTGGCGGGCTGAAGTTTGAGGATGCCTGGTATAGGACACTGTTTTTATTCTGTGTATTTTCCTTACCTAGTGACTATAAGAAGAAAAGAAATACGCTCAATGCCTTGCAGAAGAAAGCCCTTGACAAGAATCCCGATGAATTCTACTTTAAAATGACATCTAATAAACTCAAGGTAATTACCCCCATCTTCATGTGGCTGTAGATCTGTTATCCCAAAAAGCTCTAAAACCTGCAAGCAATCATTATGAAAAATACTGTGAGAGCCCAATGAAACCCATGCTATACATCGTTCTATTCTGGTCCCTGCTGAGTGGGCCCTTGAGGTGTCTACAGTGAAGTATGGTGCTCTGATGGGATCTAGCAGAGCATGAAAAGACTCACTATAAGTTTACGCTGCCGTATGAGGTTGCATCTGGTCGGTAGTTCTGTCAGATCTGACAGAATATTACAGCTTGCTGTACTGTTTTTAACCTCTCAAAATGACAGCACAGAAGAACCCAACACTAAGTCAATGACAGACACCACGGTGGAATCAAGCAGTCCACTCTGAGAGTCATTGGTGTCCATCAGCTGACAGATTGTTTCCATTATAATTGAAACTATGACAGCAAGTAGAAAACAATTGTAGTGAACAGTCAGGTGTAGCAATAGTAGTGTGGTCGTGAAAACGACAATACCCGGGTCAGCCCAGTTACCGAATCTCAAATAGCATGTGTTGCACTGTGCTGGAATGACACAGAAACAAAGTTCCGTTTAAAACCCCAGCTCATGCACTCACCCCTGATCCATCAGCACTTCCTGGAGTTTTATTATGCGCACAAATATATACACAGGAAAGGAAGGGGCATAGTTAAGGCGTGGTTATTATTGCAAAAAATCAGAACTCTTCTGACCAATTTAGGTTTGCCACTGTACAAAGTCACCTCGGGTAGTTTCCTCTTATTTCTTGTAAAACATGTGATTTCCAGGAAATCTTTGACGTCAGCTGGGGGCGGTACACAGGATTTCGGCGCCATCTTATTTTTGCATGGTTCCCATAGCTGA
Organism: Phyllomedusa bahiana; assembly: GCA_025379985.1. Classification (NCBI taxonomy): domain Eukaryota; kingdom Metazoa; phylum Chordata; class Amphibia; order Anura; family Hylidae; genus Phyllomedusa; species Phyllomedusa bahiana. The sequence goes on from JAODAL010062941.1 coordinate 4,861, forward strand.
CAAGTTTAGTAGCAGGGAAAATTAGAATTTGAAGCATACAAAAGTACAAAGTATAAAAGTATACGACACTCATATATATGTATATCAGACTTGTCAGTGTTGACTTTCCAAAGCCTATATTAAATCATAGAAATAGAAAAGGCAGTAGAATTTAATAAAAAAAAAATTAAATTGCTGGACCACTCCTTAAAGAGAACCTGTCACATAGAAACCGCTGGCAACAAAAGTGAGTACACTCCTAAGTTAAAATGGACAAATTGTGTCCATAGTGTCAATATTTTGTGTGGCCACCATTTTTTTCATCACTTGGGCCCTTTAACACATTGGGCATGGGGGTTCTCTAGAGCTTCACAGGTTCGAGCCACTGGAATCCTTTTAAACTTCTCCATGATGATATCACAGAGCTTGTGGATGTTAGAGACCTTGCGCTTCTCATTCCATTTGAGGATGCTCCACAGATGTTCAATAGAGGTCTAGAGACCTGCTTGACCAGAGCAGCAGCTTTACCCTCATTTTCTTTAGCAATGCAGTGGTTGTCTTGGAGGTGTGTTTGGGGTCATTATCGTGTTCGGAAACTGGGCCACAGGACAGTATTCTAAGGGAGGGGATCATGCTGATTCAGTATGTCACAGAACATGTTGGCTCCCTCTGAACTGTAGCTCCTCACAGTTGGCAGCACTCCTGCAGCCCCAAACCATGACACTCCCACCACCATGTTTGACTGTAGGGAAGATAAACTTGTCTTTGTACTCCTCAACTGGTTGCCGCCACACACTCTTAACCACATCTTAACAAAATAAGTTAATCTCATCAGACCACTGGACATGAGTACAGTAATCCATGTCCTTAGTTGTCTTGTCTTCAGCAAACTGTTTGGGAGCTTTCTTGTGCATCATCTTTGGAACAGGTTTCCTTTTGGGACAACAGACATGCAGACCAATTTGTTGAAGTGTGCGGCATATGGTCTGAGCACTGACAGGCCGCCCCCACCCCTTTAACCTCTGCAGCATTGCTGGCAGAACTCATGCGTATATTTTGAAAAGACAATCTCTGGATATGATGCTGAGCATGTGCACTCCACTTCTTTGGTCGACCATGGCGAGACCTGTTCCGAGTGGAACATGTCTTGTTAAACCACTATACGGTATTGGCCACCTTGCTGCTCAGTTTCAGGGTGTTGGCAATCTTTTTATAACCTAGGCCATCTTTATGTAGAGCAACAATCTTTTTTTTCTTTTGATCCTCAGACATTCCTTTGCTATGATGTGCCATGTTGAACTTCCATTGACCAGTATGAAAGTGTAAAACCAAATTTAACACTACTGCTCCCCATTCACACCTGAGACCTTGTAACAATGAGTCACATGACACCGTGGAGGGAAAATGGCAGATTGGGCACAATTCATCCATTTTCACTTAGAGGTGTACTTGATTTTGTTGCCAGAGGTTTAGACATTGATGGCTGTGTTGAGTTGAGGGCACACCAACTTGACACTGTTATACAATCTGTACACGGACTACTTTACATTGTCAATGTCATATCCTCAGTATTGTACCGTGAAAAGATATAATGCACTATTTACAAAAATGTGAGGGGTGTAATCACTTTTGTGAGATACTCCATCTCTAATATGTTAGAACATTCATAAAAGTGTAGAGAATGTAAACATTTTATCCCAGTTGGACAGCCTTTGTTCTTACGTGTTGGGGGATAGGAAGTCATAGAAGTGTTGTCTACTAGGAATGACTAATCACTGCTAAGGGTATTTTCACACGACTTATTATGGGGCGCATTTCGCCGCGTATTTTGCGCCATACTGCGCTCTAATACGAGCGAGATGCGCCCCATAATTACGGTAATCCATAGTTCTCTATGAGAACTATGGATTACTCCTCTCCCCGGGCGTACAATACGATCGTATTGTATGCACGGGGAGATAAGTGACATGTCATTTAGTCGCGGCATATCTATGGGGCTGGCGTGCTGCCGGCCCCTCCGCGTCACGGGAGTATGCGCCGATCGGCACAACTCCCGAACACCCGGCGTAATCGTGGGGGCGTACTGTACGCCCCGCAATTATGCTGTGTGAACATAACCTAAAAGAGAAAAAAAAAGCTGTAGTAGAATAATAAAACTTAACCTTTTAATATAAATATTGATTGATAAATAGTAGCGAAAAGGCAATTTATAGGTAAACACCAGATTATACGGTAACAATAGATTAGGGATAGGAGAACAGTCGATATAAAGTATTATAGGATACAGAAAAATGAGCATAATGAGACTGTGCTACTACCGAGGTATAGGCCTTTCTGGTTTTTTTTTTTTTTTTTAAACCTTGCTGTTCAGGGTAACCAGAGAATGGTGCTGATAATCTTACCCTGTAGTCCCCCTTCCACTATCCTAGAAAAAAGCAGGTATTCGCCCTGCCGTGGGTGACCCTACCTTCTGATGGCTAATACCTATTGACAATACAGTTATATCCTATCGCTAACCCACCATAGTAAGAGTGATCAGATAAAACTCTTTCCAAAATACAAAAAGATGGAGTTTCAGTGCGTTTCCCCTTTAGGATGATAAGAGTTCATCAGGGGATCATTAATATTGGTGGATGGGGTGGGGGGAGGGATTACCCGTACCCTAATAACTGTGAAGACACAATCTACTGGGGATGACTTTGACAACATCACTGATAACGGTTCCCCCTTCATTCTTATGAATACCGTGTAATACAACATATCCCTTATGGGTTTCAGCATCTGGGCCCATAGTGATGACATATAATTATTGATTCACATTGCCTTGTATGTATATCCTGAAATGTATAGTGTTCTTATTCTTTTTTTGAAGGATGGGGTCCACGTGATAAAGCAAAAGCCAACAGAAGTCACAAATGAGCAGCTGAAACTAATGAGGACACAAGACATCAAGTACGTGGAGATGAAGAGAGTTGCGGAGGCTAAGGTAAGCCCCGTCTTATAGCTGATTTAGGTTGGGTGTTAAGCATGTACTAAAATGTTTTGCGTATTAATGGAATATAATATGGCCCTACCCACATCTGGTTTTCGTAGCCCATTCGTGGAATCCCCCAGGGTATTGTAAAAATTTCTTGCCGGCACCATGATGGGATTACAATGGTGCCATTGACTTCTATTGGACTATGTTTGCCCTTTTTAGAAAACCTGTCTGGTTTGTGCATCAGACACACAAGCATGATTGACAACCTTTGCTAAATAGGGAAAATATAGTCCAATTTGGTCAATGGTCCTGCCACAGTATCAGTCAGGATAGGTTTTTACGGGATCCTGATAGTTATCACCAACAGGCTGCTGGAAGATGCAATGTGAAAGGGGCCTTACAGAGTGTGATGGAGGAATTGTTTGTAACATGACGTGTGCTTGTGGTAAAATGTTATTGACTGAATGTACACTGGCTAAGGTATGACTGTACTTTTAGTTTAAAAGCTGCTACCCACCTCTTTGACATATTTTGTACAGTCGGAGCGCTCATGGTTTTGTAGTGCTTATACTTTATTTTCAACTTTACTTACACTCTGATGCTATATTGAGTGTAATGTAATGGATGTGTACATGTAAGCATACAGATTTCTGATCGAATTTTGCCCAAACAAACAAATATTAACAAAAGCTTCTGTTTTATAGATCATATGAAATCTGTTTTATCCACCAGAAAACTGCTCTGACCAGATTATAAAACTTAATACCTCACAACCTTGTGATGGCATGGGTTTTCAGCCAAATGATGGCTGCTACACGTGTCTTAGGTTTTTTTCCTTTTAGCTTTGAAAGAGTAACATTTTCATTATAGAATCACCGGCTGGCCTGCTAGCTAGTGCGCATACCCTGCATATAATTAACTACTTGGCATGTGCACTAGTCAGGCTGTAGATTGCCGCTGCTATACTGTAGCTGCTGACCGTCCTCCTGAAATGAATAACACACTATACAAAGTGGTGTAACACTGCGTTCGTGGAGGGTGGTGGTCAGCTATACTGTAAAAGCACCAGCCCTCTTCCTTCACATGTCCAGCAGATAATTGTCGCTCCTCCTCCAGTTGTGGTGGTGGTATTTTGAATATTTTTACAACCACATTTGTTGGAGTTTAGAAATGCAAGATCTTGTTCAGTTGATGCTTGGAGCTAATGCCCTGTTGTTACTATGGCCTGGTAACACGGCAAAAGCCTGACGGACCCATTGTAATTAATATTGTCTGTTGTGTGCTGTTGGTGTCCGTTTTCACCTCTGTGACAGGTTCCGAACTGAACCTTGGACGCAGATGTGAACTAGGCCTATCAATGATGTTTCACAGAAGTTTGCAATAGCGTTTCTAATCTGTCCCAAATTCACTGCAGACTGGGGAGCACCCATGTTATGTGATTCTGTTGTACTACTACTTAAGATTACACCATACTAAGTTAATAGTGTATACAGCTGTTGCTACTAATGTGCTTTGAATATTTCAGAGTAATCAAGGCTTAGGGTATGTTCACATGATGTACTGTGGCGCGTACAGTAGCAGCCTGCCGGCCCCTCTGACGTTCATTACTCGCGATGTGTATTCGCAGTGAATATTTGACATGTCACTTATCTCCCCGCGTGTACAATACGATCGTATTGTACGAGCGGGGAGAGGAGGCGTGATCCATGGTTTTCTATGAAAACTATGGATTACTGTAATTTTGGCACGCATCTCGCCCGTATTAGAGCACAAATACGTGGTGAAATGCGTGCCGAAATTACTGCGTGTGAACATACCGTTACTGTACAGCCACACTCCATAGAAAAAATATTGTTCAGATTGATTAAAGAATCAAACCGGTATTTTATCTCTTGGGGGATGGTTCTGTCTCCAGCTTGCGGACTTGCCCGTTCCCCTTATCATTGAATAGCACGTCTTCCTCCCGTAAACCTGGCGGAAGAATGTCCATATTTGGAGGTTTTTAGGATGCCAGCAGTGTGAAAATCCGTCCAGTAGAAAAACCGTGCAGTGTCGACGACTAGTCGGATTTTTTATTTAATTCTATGGGGATGGTCGACAGTTTCAGGTGGTTTTCAGATCCAAAAACCAAGGCTATGGAGTCTGAGTCGGTGCCTATTTTGCAGGAGTCGGAGTCGTCATAAAATGGACCGACTCCCAAAATATATAATAAGTTGGTCCAGTTAGTTCGATGCAAAGAGCAAGAGGAATTGGGTCCGGTCAGTGCTACTGCTCCCATATCTTCAGTCTCATCACATGAGGAGTGTAATTGATGACATGGAGCAGGCAAAGCGCTGCCCCAGGGGAGAAGATTCCGCTCCCATGGCAAACAGAGTTCTGCAAAAATTTTCACCTGCTTTCAAAGAAGTAGAAGAGTTAAACCATTCATCTAAACTGACTGTGGCTGAGGCAATTCCTTTATACCCTGACATTGTTAGATGTTGCCTCTGTGGTCACCGCTTTGGCCCCCACCCAAGTTAGTGTAGAGAGGCCGTTCTCTAGCCTGGAAATGATGAGATCAGATGTGAGGTCATGTATGCAGGATCTGATGGAGGCAATACTATTTCTCAGAACAAATTCAGAGACTCCACAAATGTTCCCGCAATGTTTTGCATATTTACATTTTTTTTTGTGTTCTAAAGTCACATCCAATAAATATATTTTACACTGACAAGTAAAATGGTAACATTGTTTTAAACATGCGATTTTCAGGCTCCATATCTCACCATCCACTACAGCTTTGTACATGAGGCTACTGTAACTTTATATACAGTCATCTTGCCTATCTTATACATAAATTTGACTTGCAAGTATTTAGCATCAGCTTAGTTCTGCAGATTCTTTCCTGTAACTGCCCTGTTACTGTTTTGCTCCTAAAAATCAAAATGTTAATTTGTATTATTTTGTTAGTATTTGGGAAATCCACCTTTTGGTTTTGAATACTGTCTGAATCCTTCTGGGCTCTGAATCAGATTCAGGCAGGTCTTGACCAAAATCTGATCCCAGGTCTCTTCTACATATTCCCAATGTTGGTGCAGACTGGACTTGGATACAAATACAGCTTTTTCTAAAACTCTACCCACAAGTGTTCAAAAGATCAAAACATTGTTACCCTTTTGCTTGTCAGTGTCTGTTCTATCTAAATAGCTTGATTATTGTATCATAAGGTGATAAACAGCCTGATGTTTACCTTTTTACTACAGTAAAAGTTATCACTTAAACATGCGCCGTGTATGAGGGAGTCGGAGGTTTGGGAAATTGAGGAGTTGGAGTCGGGACTTTGGCTTACCGACTCCACAGCCCTGGCAAAAACCGACTGAAAACCATGCTATGTGGACGTACCTAAAGGCTACGTTTACACGGCAGTGATTTACTGCTGGATTTTCAAGTGGATTCAGTATTTAGAATCCACAAAAATCTGACATGGACCTCAATAGAAAATCTGAGCTGTTAACTTGACTGGTTGTTAACTTGACTTTTAACAATGTTTGATGCAGATGCTAAGTTTGCCAATCACGCAGAATTACCAAAATGCTTATCTTCTATGTATGTTTGTTTTAAAAATTTTCAATAAAAATAGTTAAGAAAAAAAAATCTGAACTGCAATTTACACAGCTCAGATTTTCTGAGGACTGATTTCAAAATCGGCGGTTTTGAAAAAAACCCAAAAACTTAGAACATGCTCTGTAATCCACCATATACCACTCAAACAGTAGGTTATAGTACTGTTAAATTGAATGTGGCGGCTGAAATCCAAAAGTGTCCAAAACCATAAAACGAGTGTAAAAATCTGGTCGTATTCTGTATGGACTCCGACCAGTATTTTGTCCTTGCCTTGTAGACGTAGCCTTACTTGCTGATCCTCAGGTGGGCAAAAAACAGTTCTCAATAGGATTCAGGGAAACCACAATACCCTATGATAAGATTTCACAAGTGCAAATTACAAATACACATACCATTGACACACTTAGGCTATGTCTCCACTGCGTCTTTTGTCACGGTTTTTGGCAGCATGTCCACTGAAAAAACACCCGGGGGGGGGAGGGGTTAAAATTATGCATTCATTACTCCACTGACTGAAAATAGTTAAAAAAAACCACCCAGAAAGCTTTGTCACACAAGTGACGAAAACGCAAAAGAAAACAACCCTAGGATCTCCAAAAACATAAGACAAGGATTTGTTTATGAGGTTTTATTTTTGTCCTATGCTGTGTGTTCCAAGCCTTATATTACACTTGTGCAATCTCTTTCATTGCACTCGATATTTCTGTATTCTGTTGGGAATTGCTATTCAAGCCTTTGTATTGGAGTTGAGCACTTAGAGGATGCTGAATAGGCCACCCATTCAAATAGTAGTGGTGCCCTCAATACGCTGTAATGCTAGCATTACTGTATGAAGGACACCATATAAATAATTTTCTTTTTGTGCCGGTATGATACTAAAGTAGCCACTTCCCTTATGCATAGGTGTGTGAATGGTATGCCTATTAGTACTTTGCAATTCCCAAATGGTTTTTATAATGATATAGCTTCAAATGTAGGTGTAAAATTAGCACTTTAGTAGCAGCAACTGTATATACTATTCAATTAATAGGGAGGAATCCTAAGCAATGATTACAGCAGAATCTCATAATAGGGGTGATCCTCAGTCTGCAGTGAACTTGGGTCAAATTTGAAACGCCATTGCAAACTATGTGAGATGCGTCATTGATGAAACCGGGCACTAGCAAGCATCAACTCCACAAGATCTTATGTTTCTAGACTCCAAAACAACAAATGTGGTTCTAAAATATTTAAAATGACACCAACGCAACTGCATTTTTTAACAAATATTTATCTGAGCCCCTTTTTTAGAATGAGCACTAAATTATATTTTTGGCTTGATACAGAATATTTTGGAGACAATTGATGGGGATTTGTATGCCTTAAAGTTGTATGTCTACCCTAGTCCACAATAGGGACTGCTTTTTTTGTATCTGGTTGGTACGGCCAGCAAAGATTGTTAAACAGTTTTGACAAGAGGCCTACTGTATACACAGGATAGGTAATATATGTTTGATCACTGGGGGGGTCCCACTGCTGGGCTCTTGTCAGTCACTGAAATGACAGACCCAAGTCCAGTGCAGGGAGGAAATCTTTGAACTGCGTAGTGGTTGAACATACGTACTGCTTAGGAGCCCTACATTCTGACTATTTTCTACATTGACGTGCATTTTAACTAGATTACAGACCTATCGGATAACCAGAACAGTTTCAAATTGAAACATTTGCCCACTTTGCGAATACATGCTGATGAGTACTACTTTTACTGAAGTGAATACACTTTCTTCTCATGATCCAAACATTGTCAATATTGTTTTACAGAAAATTGAACGCCTCAAGGCCGAGCTCCATATGCTGGATGTTGAAGACAAACCTAAGAATAAACACGTTTTCTTCTGTGACACCAAGAAAGAAGGTAAGTTAGACTCTTTCATCAGTAATCCAATTAGTCTATTCATAGCACATAAATATTATCCCATTGTGTACAGTATTCTGCCACTATAAGCATTACTATTCCTGGTGCAATAGCATTTGACATTGGGGTGCCAAGCACTTACTGTAATCTTTACATTCATATGTATATGTCTTTGGCATGTTACAGAACCATTGAACTACCACGGAAACTTTCCCTTTGCAACAGCAAAGTAAAACTGTATAAGGAATCTAGAAAAGCATATAACAGCACATCAGAGGAGTTTAAGGAAACTAGTTTATTTGACTTGCAAGTATCTGAAGCAGGGCTGTGGAGTCGGCAAGCCAAAGCACCGACTCCGACTCCTCAATTTCCCAAACCTCCGACTCCTTCATGCATGGCTCATGTTTAAGTGATAACTTTACTATAGTAAAATGGTAACATCAGGCTGTTTATCACCTTATGATACAATAATCAAGCTATTTAAGTAGAATAGACACTGACAAGCAAAAGGGTAACAATGTTTTGAACACTTGTGGGTAGAGTTGAAGAAAAAGCTGTATTTGTATCCAAGTCCAGTCTGCACCAACATTGGGAATGTATAGAATCTGGGATTCTGATCCAGAGCCCAGAAGGATTCAGGCAGTATTTAAAACCAAAGGTGGATTTCCCAAATACTAACAAAATAATAAAAACTAACATTTTTATTTTTAGGAGCAAAATCGTAACAATGCAGTTACATGACACGAATCTGCAGAACTACGCTGATGCTAAATACTTGCAAGTCAAATTTATGTATAAGATAGGCAAGATGACTGTATATAAAATTACAGTAGCCTCATGTACAAAGCTGTAGTGGATGGTGAGATATGGAGCCTGAAAATCGCATGTTTAAAACAATGTTACCATTTTACTTGTCAGTGTAAAATATATTTATTGGATATGACTTTAGAACACAAAAAAAATTGTACATATGCAAAACACTGCAGGAACATTTGTGGAGTCTCTGAATTTGTTCTGAGAAATAGTATTGCCTCCATCAGATCCTGCATACATGACCTCACATCTGATCTCATTATTTCCAGGCTAGAGAACAGCCTCTCTACACTAACTTGGGTTGGGGGCAAAGCGGTGACAACAGGGGCAACATCTCTAACAATGTCAGGGTATAAAGGAATTGCCTCAGCCACAGTCCGTTTTGATGAACGGTAAATTCTTCTGCTTCTTTGAAAGCAAGTGAAAAATGTTGCTGAAATCTGGTCAATCTGTTTGCTATGGGAGCGGAATCTTTTCCCTGGGGCAGCGCTTTGCCTGCTCCATGTCATCACTTACATTCCTCATGTGATGAGGCTGAAGATATGGGAGCAGTAGCACTGGCCGGACCCAATTCCTCTTGCTCTTTGCACTGCATCGAACTAACTGTACCAACTAATTATATATTTTGGGAGTCGGAGTCGGTCCCTTTTATGACGACTCCGACTCCACAGCCCTGATCTGAAGATAACAATGTGGTTAGGTTGAATTGCTAGTTATAAAGTATACTTTGATGTTTTGTGCTGTTGTAATAATTGGAATTACCAGTGGATCATGTACATTGTAAAACGGAAAGCATTGGTCTAAAATGTGAGATAAGCTTCATATCTAAGGACAGTGTGGTGTTGGGATTTTATGTAGGCCTGTAAGTAGAGTGGAAATAAAAGTAATTTGCAGTAGCATCAGTGAAAGACTCTTGTTTCATAGCTGTAAAATGCTGTTCACATGGCGTAAAAAGGATGCTGAAAAATACTCATGTATTTCAGGGAAAAAAAAGTTTTTCATGCTTATTTTATGCACATTTTTTGCTTGACCTGTTTACGCAGTAAAAAACCCCGCAAGAAACGAAATACCTGTATAGTTGGCATGTATGCTGCAATGCCCATTGCTTTCAGTGGAAGGGTTACACACGCACAACAAATTGCTGAGAACTTTTTGTTTCTTTACATGCTGTGTATTATAACAAATACATCCTGACTTGTTTTCCATCCTGAATACGTGTGGGTAAAGTGACGGGCACTTATTTCTTTAAAGAACATAGACTACAGCTTTTAAGCCATATATTTAGCAAAACAAACAGAAGCTAATCCTGTGCAGAACCATATTCTTTCTTGGATAATGTGCTCTAATTCTGTTTGTGACCGTTAAAGGGGTGTTCCCGCCATAGACTATGATGGCATAATCGATGGGATATGCCATCAAAGTCTGATAGGTGCGGCACCCGCATCAGTCTCTGGAATGGTTCTACAAAAGTGTTGGCCTGAAACAGAGAGCTGGCCGAGCTTGTGCACAACTCTGTTCTGTGAGAGTTCTGCGTACAGGTGAGTATAGTGTTGTACTCGGCTGCTCCCAAAGAACAGAATGGAGAGTCGTATGCAAGCGCGAATGGCTCTCTATTTTTAGCAGACAATTTAAGGGGCACTCTCCTGAAATAGGTGAAGATCCCACCTCATTAGACTTTGGCGTATCCCATTGACACGCCATCAAAGTCTATGGTAGGAACCTCTTTAAATGATTCTATTGGTACTGTTGAGGACGAAATGATAAAAAATAAGAAGTTTACATTTTCAGGATAAGTTTTGGAAGAAGTGATATTAAAGCAAAATCCTCTATGGTTACCCTATTAATAAGTGTTATTTGCTTTAGTTATATGCATTGTAGTCATCGTTTTGTCACTGGAGATTTGGTAATCTTTCCTTGCTGTAATAGAAATCTGCTCTTCCTCACTAGTCGGTCTGCTACGTCTACATGGCAAAAGTAAAATGCCGTTGGGTTCTGTTATAGAATCCGACCAGTTTTTTTACAATCGTTTTTTGAGCGGGTTTTGCGGTCAGTTTTCGGCCGGCCCACACTGAACAGTTCTATAATCCACCATTTTCTGGCAAATTTTTATCTTATTTCGGATTTGAAATTCGAACTATTTAGGCTACAGCTTGGATTTTCTATCTGTCTATGGAGATGATTTACAGTCGGTTTTTCGCGGATTCTAAATACTGAATCCACTGGAAAATCTGACCATATACCAGTGCCGTGTAGACAAAGCCTTATAGGCTTACATTATACAGCAGCCAATCTGAATAGTGGAAGCTACAGGGGCAAGGAGACACAAGGTATGTCTCAGACTTCCTGTAGATTCTGTGACTAAATTGTAATCTCAGCTTTTCCCTAATGGAGTTGAGCTGAAAAAAACCTAGCAGGGAGGAAAATATCTCCTGTAATTCCGGATGTGCATATCACTTTTCACTCTTGATTGGACAGTTGCTTTGTCTTGTCTATTTTGTGTCATTTATTTATTTTTTCCACCCATCTAGTGCGTGACTTTGATCTGGTGGAGCGCTTAAACACTGTTCCACAGCTGGTTGACCGAGTGTACAACAGACCTAGCTTAGAAACCTTACGCAAGCAGAACGTACAAGGTCCCGCTCCATACATAGTATTAAAAGTAAGGCACTTTGGTTTACGGATGGATTAATCTTTTTGTTAAACAGTATTTCTTGAGTGTCTTGTTACCTATATTTAACGGGTAGAGTCTGCAAACGTTAAGTCATTTGTTTTGCTGCTTGCTAGTTTTGATTCAATGATACTAGAACAGTTTTAATTCCCTAGCAATGTTTCTCTTCTCTTAAAAGGGTGTTCCAGAATCTAAGAAAACTGGTTGGTTGGTCGGCATGATAAAAATAGAAGATGAAACTCATACTTGCCTCCTGGACGCTCCCTTTCAGACCCGGCACCAGTTTGTTCATTGCCGCTGAATCAGTGAGCGGTCTTCATTCACATGACAGATGCAGGCAATTACAAGCCACAGAGGTCACATGCAGGTGACGTTGTGGCCTGTGATTGGCTGCGCCCGTCACGTGAACGATGGATGTTCACCGCTTCCTGGTTGAATAGAGCGGCAGCCGGGACTGAACAGGAGCGACTTGGAGGAAAGTATGAGTCTTATGTTTTCAATCATTCCCTCGTGGGCCACTGAGCATTCTTGGATCCCGGAACATCTCTTGAAGCATGTAGTTGTAAATTGTAGCTTCCTCCATTCCAGTGCTGGTTCTCTCTGGTCTTCTGTTTACCTTGTTCTTCTTCTGAATGGGGACAAACTGAATACTACAAAGACCCAGAGAAAGGCGAGGAAAAGATTTTTTTTTTACATTTTTTTTTTTTTATGGGGCATCTGGAGCTTACAATTTTTATATATTATTTTTTGGAACTTTAAGACAAATAAATAAATCCGCTATGTGTTCTTGTGTATTTACTTTGCTTTTTTCCGCTTGCAGAAAATGGCTCATCAAAGGCGTACACAGTATAATCTTTTAAATAGAAGAATAGAAAGGGAAAAGCAAATGTTTGTCATCACCCAGAAAATACAGGCACGCAAAGATCTTATGGTGAGAAATCTCTCTGGTTTGCGTATCCGATGATACTGACTGCTAGATTAGTGTGGTGTTGTAACTTTATTCTTTCTACATTTTAGGATAAAAGAGAAAAAAAGAAAGTGAAGAAGGAAACCGTAAATTCCCCACCAATTTATAGATTCAAAACACAAAGAAAAAGATGACCACTACGGTGGTAAAGAATAGACGTCTGACACGCTGAACTTGATGTGTGTGTGTTTTTTTTTATTTTTTTTTTTAAAAAACTACATGCATATATTTATAAAAATAAAGCTATGGAACAGTCGCTGTATATTCAGTGTGTCCTATTTTGTTTAAATGATCTAGAATTGGATAAAATGACCACATTTTATTTCACTATATAGAGGACATTTGATTTCCCACATTCACTATATAGTACTATAATTCTTCTATATTGGAACATCATTGCTGTTATGTTTTTCTAGAATAATTTTTACTTTTCCTGTCTTATGGTGTACTCTGTTAATGGCTGTTGGCTTTTGAATTCTTATTGATTTATAGGATTGCACTTGCCGTCCATTAATTTGTCAAACTTGATTAGCGAGGGAATTAGCTATATGGTTAATTATCAATTAAATGTATTTATTTTTTTTTAGGGGGAGACTTTATTCACGCATCAGTTTCCTTTTGTCTCATTTACCATAGCATAAATGAGAACAAATCCAAACAAGTCATCGAAAGCTTTGTTAATAAGAATCTGCTCTGTGCAGGTAAATGTATTTCTTCTGGCGCAGTTCACATGAATGGCATAGCTGTAGACATTTCTGCAACAAATTTGTTGTTATTTCCCCCCCCCTCCTAACCCTCCCTATATTGCAACTTCTCTCTCCTACATTTACTATCTCATTTGGCTAAAAGGAAAACAGTGCATCCACCTTCCCAACCAAAGTAAATCAGGGGTAAAGAAATCAATACAGTTCTCCTTGGTGAATGTTGCAGTTCAGTAAAAATTGACATGCTTTAAAAGTATTACAGGTCTACAATGATCTCTACTCATCAGTACCTCTTCACATCTGTTAAATACCAACTCTCCATGCCGAAAGGGGTTCTACCTATCAGACCATCTCTACTTTTTGTTAGGGTCCTGTAACAATAGGCTTGGACCCCCAGTAATCAGCTGTTAGCTATAGAGAAAAATACTGGTAAATGATCAATTGTCTTGCAGCACCACTATGTGGGAAATAAGCATCACATAGTGCCTGCTCACATTATTGGGTTATGTGTACAATGCAGGACAGATCCTCCAGAGTAAGAGAAACTGTAGCCACTGTCTAATCTTTTCAACATATATATAATTTGTTGTTCTCAAATAGCCCCTTTAATGGCTTCCATCAAAGTGCTGAAAGGGGTTGTACCATCATTAAGGCTGCACAAAAAACATTACATATACTTTAGTTAAGTTAAAGGGGTTGTCTCACCATTCTGTTTTATAGAGCCACAATCCGCTTCAGGCTCCCATGTTCTGGTTGGGCTGTGGGTGGTTCTATAGCAGCGATTGGCATATCAGCTCTGCTGGCAGGAGCTGGAACGGTTAGTGACATGAGTATAGGAGGTTTGTAAACTATAGTGCACAAGACTACAAAACCCAACTGTTAAAGCTTCTCGGTAAGTAATGTAAACAAGCTTCTTCTTTCAAGAGAAAGAACAAAGCAGAGTGGGTCATTATTCTGACCTCAGCTGCAGCAATGAGCGTAGAAAGAGATGACCAGTAACTAGGGAAGCTTGTGTGCAATGGAGA